>CAVMBJ020000024.1:0-26522 GCA_963675895.2 Styela plicata
ATCTGGATTTGGTGAATCTGACACAAATACACAGATAACATCCGAATGATATTTACTACTGAAACACAAAATTTGTAATTTGACTCGGGTTTGGGCCAAATTTTAAGGAAATATTGAATTAGGGCATATAGAAAATCATATATTATGAATCATTTGAGACCAGAACCAACTCCCTAGCACCAACGGTGATAGAGTTATGAACAATATAGTAAATTTGACTTTTCGTAGACTTGTAGTGCTCGGTAGCCATCTTTGCTTTCTTTTTGTCGACTCTTACGACATGCAGGAAATACTTCAGGACTATTCTAAAGCCCCCTTCTGTTCCACTTTTTCGTATCAATTAGGATCTTGTTCGTAAAAAAAGGTCTTTATGTACTTTGAAAATCTGAGTCTGACCGAGTTTTGTTAAGTATGAGTCACAGATGGAACGCGCCGCTGAGGCTGAGTGGCCCATGCTTGAGGAAATAAATTTTGGATTAGTGAAGCTTTTAATTAGGTGTTTTTCCAAACGATATACTCAACTCAAATAAATGGACATAAATTTGCATAATAATGGTACAAAAATTTAAAATTTAAATAATCTTCAAGTGTTTAATTAACAGGTTACAAGTTCTTTGTATAGCTGGCGACCACTACAAAAAGTCTTAAGGGAGTGTCAAAAATGACTCTGAATACAAATTATTTAATTAGAGATCTTTTTATAGTTACTTATCTAATTCGGTCATTAGGGATAAAGTAATGGACATGGGGCTGTCAACCGGAAACTGCTAAAATCAAATTTACTAATGTACAGTTGGAAGTAGCAGCACCCGATCAAAACTATCCAGCGACTGAATATTACTCGAAACACCCTATAAACCAACAGGATCATTTTTTGTCAACAAGGCCACCCCGAATAATGCGGTATTCGAGAATTCTGATTAGATAAAATCAGGAATCTCGAATTTAAATCTTAAATTGATTGATTTTTAAATTGATTCACATTTCGCAGTTAATCTATGATATATTTAAAATTTAACATTTTGAAATTTGATATAAATATTGATTAAGCGGCAAAATTGACAAAAATATTGTTAAATAACAGCAATTTCGTTTATCTGTAATGTTGAAACATTACTAATAACACTAATTTTGACCTTAACCATGTCAAGTAATTATTGCTAGATATCTACATCATTCTATCAGAGGTATGTTGGACAGAAATTATGTTTTTACTGGTTTCAATAAATTTACTGCACTTTTGTCACCGTGTAGGTTCGTCTCAGCCGTATATTCTACAGCAGTACAAAACTGACTGGTATATTTCAGCTCCATAAACATGATAATCCAGCAATAAATTCCAGTAATGACAGCCCAGTCATTTCTTGAACTAGGTCAAGTAAAACGAATTTACTACAAAACCAAGTAAAGTATTAGTAGGTAACCTAGTTTCACTTCCATTACTATGTAGTAACTAGGTTAAAAACCAGGTAAACTGGGTAATATTCGTTTGGCTGTATGTAAGGCATTTTTAATAAATTGGACGGTTAATGTCTTCAAATAGATATTGAAAACGTGATTCACCTAGTTTTCTATACGAGGTACCTAGGTTTTTTTAACTCGGTCCAACCACGCAATCGAATGGTCCACTATGCAAACTAACGGAGAGTGATCGTTTGGTTGCATACGTTTGCGCTTTGCGAGAACCTGGGTACAATTAAAGGCCACAATACACGTGAAGTTGTCTTGCCGATTCGTTGCATTACGTTTCGGGTAATAAAATAAAAACGGCAATACGTGTTCACATGCTTCAAAGCACAAACGCAAAAAAAACAAGCACTTTGCGTTAGCTTTCGTAGCAAACTGTTCTGTTTCATTAGAATACGTAAGGAAAGACTTGCAGGGCATTGCGCTTGCGTGAAATGCGCGGGGTTAAATAAAACAAACCGAGAAAAAACGCAACCATCGCAAACGTGTAATGCGACCTTAACGCAAGGCCATGCAGACGTGTATTGTCGGTTTTGACTTGTTACTTGAAACGCAACGCAATAATTAGGTAGGGAAACTTCGCACTTGTATTTCAGCCAACCAGCCATTGCTTGTAAACATTCAAGTCATATTCGACTACAATTGGTAGTATTTTTTCGACTTCAGTAACCTAACATTTGTTCTATACCTATTGCCTCAATTTATCACGATCTTGTTTGCAATTGAAAATAGGATCTTTACGCAGCTTAAAAGTCGGAGTCTAAACGCGTTTTGTTAGGTATAAGTCACAGACGGCAGGCGCCGCTGAGGCGCGGTCCATCTGTGACTCATGCTTGACAAAATAAATTTTGGATTAGAGAATCGTTCAATTAAGTGTGTTTCAAAAGGATATACTCAACATAAGTAGACATAAATTTGCATAATAATGGTACAAAAATTGGAAGTTTTTGAATTCTTCAAGTGTTTAATCAAGGTTACCAGTTATTTGTATAGCTGGACCCTATACAAAAAGTCTTAAGGGAGTGTCAAAAAGGACTCTGCATTCAAATTATTCAATTAGAAATTTTTTTACAGTTACTTCTCTAATTCGGTCATTTGTGATAAAGGGGTGGATGGGCCTGTCAACCGGAAATTGCTAAATTCAAGTTCACTGTGAGTTAGAAGCAACGACCCTTGCTTGTGGCGAAGCAAACTAGAAATATCCAATAAGCCTATGTTAATCGAATCATTTTTTGACAATAACAGAGTAGCAGGTTTATAAACATTGTTGTCACACTTGGGCATTGTCGCGGCTACTATTCTCGGCGTTGCTTCACTTTGTTTATTTTACAGATAATATAATGGTCTTTTTCGAGGAAGCTTACTGCTCTCGTTCCTCCAAACAAAATATTCAACCGGTCCATTCGATCGGCGCAACAGCTATTCACTGTTTACGTTCCGCATTGTCGGAAATAATTTTAAGCAAGAAGTTGTTCTGCATATAGCTTTAAAACACGCGTCAATAGACACTCAATAGGCTGCCAGGGATGATTCCTGCAATTCACTTTATTTGTTTCAGGAGACTTGACTCTAGTATGTCTCCTACAGCTTCCTCTGAGGGACACTAGCTAATTTTGAACGGGAAATTGGGTTACCAAGTAATAATATAACTGGTTTGGTGAAAATATCGCAATAATAAAATAATAGATTGCCATCACTATACACAGTTCTATGGAAATACTACTATGTATTACCTATGTATAGTTCACGTAAAAACTAGGTTTTAGATACCGATTCAAAATGCTCACCTGGAGGTTGGGTTTGATTCATTGTTCCAGGTGGAAACGAAGAGTTTGAGGGAATTCCAGTAGCTGAGTGTAAAAATATGAAATTAGTAATTGATAAAGTTATATATTCTCCATATGTCAACAAAACTGCAAGTGGAGAATTGACATCTGGTTTACTTGGAAACGAGACATTGATCAACAAGTAGAGAATCTAGCATACGCTGTCTTATCCAAGCCAGAAAAAAGCTTAAATATCTATTGTCACCTATGAGTCACTGATGAATCGCGCTGTTTAAGTGCGGGCCATCTGTGGCTCATGCTTGACAAAATTTAATTTGTGATTGCGATCTATATGGATCACGATTGGTTAATTGACATTTAACGGTATTATAACATTCGATTTTTTGATTAAAAAAATCCAGGGAGTTTTTTACAAACGTACATTGTGGATTTTCCCGAATGTTGTATTAATCAGAATTTATATATACATCTTTAAAATATCTTTCAAATTTGAGATTTTTAATAACATTCTATTTATATCTGCTCATTTTTATTCAATAGTTGTTCTTTACGTTGCGAGCGTTTGGAAATAAAACTAAATAGAATTCTGGGGAATAACAATAGAAATCGAACCAGTTCAAACCGGTTCAGTCTTGTTTTGAAATGATAATCTCGTTTGTTTGCGTCTGCGGCTTACTTTTTTTTCAAGTTTTTCAATGCCACCAACCTCGTTCTGTCAAGCATGAGACACAATTGGACCGCATCGCAAGAGTAAGTGCAGCAATAAAGATTAAAGATATGTACTATTGTATATAGATCTGTTACTTAGTTTCACATCATTTGCGAAAGTTGAAGCGCAAAAAAATGTCACTTACTCGAATGCATTCTATGTTTTGTTGTCGCTAAAAAAGAAAGATTCTATTTTTAGTCTATGTTATTAGAACATATCACGTTAAAATATTTTGGAATTATTAATATAAGATTTGTAACGATATTTTTAACGGTAGATTTTGCATCCCGGCAACAAGGTTGCTTTAAGGGTGGGCCACGGAAGTGCTGTGCGTCTTTTTTTTTCTTATTCTGCTTTTTACCGACAGTTTCCACAGTGATAAAAGTATGAGTCACCGATGGATTGCGTCCGTCTGTGGCTTGTTTTGTACCTTTTTAAAGACTTATTTTGTTAAAATATCACTGATAACAAAATTAATAGCTACCAATAAGCTAAAAAATACGCAACCCATTTAAAATGATACATGTTAATATAAATAATATATATTATTTTTAAATGTATTACTATATACACTACGTATATTTGATAACTTGTATATCATCGTCAAATGCAAAAACAAATTGACAGAAATGATATTGTTTTTGATATTTTTAATCCATTTTTTTCAGATTTACGCTTGTTTATGTTGCTTGAGAATGTGATATTAATCTTTGACTATTTTATTCTTGAAATCGGTTAAGTATTCAGATTGCTCGTACACAGAAAATATGTTTCGAAGTCGTTTTGAATCCTTAATATAAAATTTGTATCTTGTTGCACAATATTTTTTGGGATCTTAAGAAATGCTATGCACTTACTTTCCATCGTACCTTTCGATTCTGAAAATATAGAAAAGTGGGGGGGCATTAGAAAATTATAATGAGGGATCAAACATCCAATATTTGTGAATGTAGAAGTCGATATTAAACGTAACTAAGCGCAATGACCTAGTAGTTAACGTGTTGGCATCGCTGGTTGGATAGCCCGGGTCCGAGTACCAGCGAGTGCTGATCGTTGTTTCATGCCTACCACGGGTAGCACAAAGATCATATCTTTTCCTTCACTCTAATTTTGTCCGTCTATGAGCGGCTGCTGCTACAGGGCCTTGGGCAAGATGGTTAACTCTGAGAATTGTCTACAAAAATGCTTTTTATATTAAATGCCTGTCGCCCCGGAAGAAACTAAATGGCAAAGAGTTATCCCAGAATGTCGAACCAGCAACTGTGCTCTATAAGCCAAAAACATGCCGCGCTTGATATAAACATTTCATGGACCGCAAAAATGTTTTTAATTCAGCGGCATGTTATCCCGATTAGTAGTAAATTATCAGCGAAATATGCTGTGTCACGCATGGGTCACTGGTTGAGCGAACCGCTTAGACGCGGTCTAGGGCTGGGCAAAACCGAATCATTTGAAAGTCGAATCTCATTCGAATATTCTTCTCGAATCGGATCCGTAAGTTTCTGTGAATACATTTTTTGTGGTCGTTAACAGTCATTATTAATGAATTCACGCTGAATCTTTCACAACTCAAATAATTTTGCCTATTTTTATTCAAATGTGATGAATGCACTGCATTTTGTACCTTGTTGTTCCCGACCGAATCGAGTCGAATTGCACAGCCATAGCGCGGTCCATATGTGACTCATGTTAGAGTTCGACAAAGTAAAGTTTTGACCGATGGTCAAAATGGCCTTTTTCGACGGACATATTTTGTTGTAAATCTATATGAATTATCGTTAAAATTTTCAAGAATGGTACACTTACTCATTGTCGTAGATACAGGCTCTAAGAATATAAAAAAATGCGGTCGTTAGAAATCAACGAACACTAAGTAATTGTAAGCACTCAAGGCGCAAAGAAAATGAAATTTTGGAGGCCCATAAATTAGCTAAATTCATGTAATGGAAAATGACTAATACAGTGCGAATTTTTGCGTTTTGAAGAATATAGACGGCCATTCTGCAATTTGGTCGGCAAGGGGTGGAAGCATGTCCCCTCAACACGCTACTGTGCACAATATGTAATAACATATCGGATTTATTTTTCCGAACTCATACCGAATAACAGAAGTAAATATTCGAACAAATCGAATCAGGCAGGCCTTCCTGATCGGAAAAAGTTTGTCAAAACATTTTTTGTGGAGTGTCGCTGAGGGATCGCGTCGATGAGACGCGGTCCATCTGTGGCGCATGCTAGACAAAATATCACCCCTTGTTGTTTGCTTATTGAATAATATCGTGAATCTAAAAGCGGCGGCCTTTCTCCCGCATCTCAACTGGACTCGCTTCCATTTCAGCAATTTGATTTCGAAATAAACTTGACATGAACCATACGCTGTGCTAACATTTTATAGACCACACAGAAGTCATTTCATACAATGGTATTGAAATCCTGAAATTTTCGTTTTATTTGAGCAAACACCAATTTTTATGAAAATATTCGGATTTTCTTGTCATGGCAAAACTTCACTACATTATGTGTATACATTAGTCTTGAATACAAAATTCCCAACCATGTGTTGCCCATATGGATAGAATAGGATCATGGATGACAGATACATGGACAATATACAAAAACTAAAAAACAGCAATCTATTTGTACCATAAATATGTTGATTCGTGTTTGAATGACGTCATCAAAAAGCACCCAGAAGGAATCACACAAAACATCAGTAAATATTTTCGTGTTTTCGAAGTTGAGTAAAACACTTTGGGGATTTTTTTCAGACTGGTCGTTAAACTTGAAACGGGGCTATAATTTCGTTTATTTATGGGTTAAAACACAAATTCCCCGTTTAATTGCAATATATGTATGCCTAAAACTTTGACCAAAAATTGGCATTTTTATCGTATGTTGAAGTAAAACAATACAAAATTCGCGGCGTCGGCACGAAAATGTTTTTTTTCTTCTAAGACTGGATTTCAGAGTCTGAAACCAGCTGAATAAATGAAAACCTTTCCGGCGCTATCGAGGTGCGCATAAACACTTATTCTGCGATTTTTCGATTTTTTTCCAAGCTGAACAATAGATCGGTAATTTATCCGACCGATATTACAAACTAAACGCAGATTATTCGGCGAAATGTTGTTCGTATTCGAGTATGGGGATAAAACAATCCGATTATTGAATGTTGAATTCAAGAAAATTATAATAAAAAAATTATAGGTACCTGGTTGAGAAGAAACACCGTAATCTGTGTAATCTAAGAAAACGAAACAAAAAAATGTATAGATATTTGCCCAGAATAAAAAATATCCTTAAAATTAAACTAAAACTAAAATTAAACTGTTTGGGTATTCTTGATTTATAACTTAAGACAAGAATTCACATTTTCAAATATACTGTGAAAAATGCAACAACATCACTGGTCTTTGACAGTAATATTGCTTGGCGATATTGAAAAAAAATTTTAATTTGACTTTTATGGCCAAATATGTGGTGTTGATGAAACGCACTCGGAAGGCGCGGTCCAACAACAGTCCATAATCGGCATAAATCTCATCCACATAGCGTTTATTTAACTTTGGAAATATGCAATTACTGCGAATGGCCAGTAAATTTACTGTACTTTTGTTACAGTGTATAGAAAGCAAGTGGAATATTGCATTATAGCCATATACCATTATTAATTGATTCAGAAATCTCTATGGCCCATCCCATATACCAGGATATATATATATATATATATATATATATACTTATAAACCGGAAGAAATTATTAGAGTAAACAGTAAAGTTTAAAACACACGGATTTAATGTTTGTTTTCAAATCGAGAACTTGTTCAGTTAAATAAGCACTGGAGAAGCGACGGGACAAATATTTTGAGGACGTGCGATCTCCGTATTGCACAATACCTCAATAGAACAAGGGAAGTTTGTGATATAAACAAAAACAGGTATCCATATGTTTTTGATTTTGTCAAGTATGAGTCACTGTTGGACCACGCCTATCAGGCGAGGTCCAACATTGTCCCATACTTGACAAAATGAAAAAGTGCGGTAAGACGATTCATGATCATCCTGCCGTGACTTGTTTTTTTGGAGATGCGCATTTTCCACTTTAAAACTTTGATGACCGTGTCGTTTGGATAAGAATGAATGACCAAAAATATTTTGGTGTTGATTTTTGCTGTTTTGATGAAACTACTTGTACGTTTTTACGTTGTTATTTTTCGTATGCGTCATTCTATTTTAAACGTCATCATGCGATATACAGGTCTCAAATTTTTAACAAAAACTTTAAAATAAAAGTTTTGATTGCTTGGCCGTTTAAAAAAAAATCGTCTTTTTGCAAGAGAACTGCATTGAGTTATTGTGAGTGGCGACTTCGAAAACTTTATAATTTGAAAAAAATGATCGTGAAAATATCGCGTCATAATTATTTTCTGAACCTAGTATGAAGCAATCCAAAATTTGCACCGAAGGCGTAAACATTTTTCATTGTATGAGATTTGAGGACCTGAAATAATTTGCTAAATGAGTAAAATGATTTATGCGCGCTGAAGGCGTACAAAATATTTTTGGATTTCATACGTTTAGATTTCATACAAGATATTTTTCGGCTGGCGAGGCGTGCCAATCCAAAAGTTCAATTGAAATCGCACATTTTTGCTCTGAAATAATCAAAATCAACTCAAAGCTTTGTACTTTATAGCTATCATAGCCGCCAAACTCTGAATAGATTTGTAATGTTTACATGTGACCGCATGGCGCCATTCGGACTCAAGATAGCGTTTGTTTGTCGAAACCTCAAGATGATATTTCACGCACGAGTATTTGGATTACTTGGCTTTTCTGAAAACGAAAAATACGAAATCTTGAATTCATCATTTAGGTAGGGACCAACGTCCGTGGTTCAGATGTTATACTACATAACTGTAAAAAAGCCTTGTAGGAACGGACTGTAGAATATAAAACCACTCCTTGGAATACAGCTCTTAGCGCGTGGATGATAATTGAACAGAATTTCAAATAAACAAGGCATCCGTGTCTAAACATTCTTTGACGAGGTTCTCCGACCGTCACAGTCTAATCGGTTGAGCGATTGTACTCTAATATAAATAAAGTGAACTTGTTCTGAAGGAAAAATAAATTCTACGTATGAAAAACAAGTAACTCACCTGGGGGCGCTGTGCCTTCTGAAAAACAAATATTAGTATCAAACGTTAAGAAAGTTGTGCATAAAACTGCACTGCTATATTTTGCCAATTTTTTTTCAAAGATAAAATTAGATTAAAAAAAAAATATCATAGGTACCTGGTTGGGAGGAAATACCGTAATCTGTGTAATCTAAGAAGTCGATATTAAACGTAACTAAGCGCAATGACCTAGTAGTTAACGTGTTGGCATCGCTGGTTGGATAGCCCGGGTCCGAGTACCAGCGAGTGCTGATCGTTGTTTCATGCCTACCACGGGTAGCACAAAGATCATATCTTTTCCTTCACTCTAATTTTGTCCGTCTATGAGCGGCTGCTGCTACAGGGCCTTGGGCAAGATGGTTAACTCTGAGAATTGTCTACAAAAATGCTTTTTATATTAAATGCCTGTCGCCCGGAAGAAACTAAATGGCAAAGAGTTATCCCAGAATGTCGAACCAGCAACTGTGCTCTATAAGCCAAAAACATGCCGCGCTTGATATAAACATTTCATGGACCGCAAAAATGTTTTTAATTCAGCGGCATGTTATCCCGATTAGTAGTAAATTATCAGCGAAATATGCTGTGTCACGCATGGGTCACTGGTTGAGCGAACCGCTTAGACGCGGTCTAGGGCTGGGCAAAACCGAATCATTTGAAAGTCGAATCTCATTCGAATATTCTTCTCGAATCGGATCCGTAAGTTTCTGTGAATACATTTTTTGTGGTCGTTAACAGTCATTATTAATGAATTCACGCTGAATCTTTCACAACTCAAATAATTTTGCCTATTTTTATTCAAATGTGATGAATGAATGCACTGCATTTTTGTACCTTGTTGTTCCCGACCGAATCGAGTCGAATTGCACAGCCATAGCGCGGTCCATATGTGACTCATGTTAGAGTTCGACAAAGTAAAGTTTTGACCGATGGTCAAAATGGCCTTTTTCGACGGACATATTTTGTTGTAAATCTATATGAATTATCGTTAAAATTTTCAAGAATGGTACACTTACTCATTGTCGTAGATACAGGCTCTAAGAATATAAAAAAATGCGGTCGTTAGAAATCAACGAACACTAAGTAATTGTAAGCACTCAAGGCGCAAAGAAAATGAAATTTTGGAGGCCCATAAATTAGCTAAATTCATGTAATGGAAAATGACTAATACAGTGCGAATTTTTGCGTTTTGAAGAATATAGACGGCCATTCTGCAATTTGGTCGGCAAGGGGTGGAAGCATGTCCCCTCAACACGCTACTGTGCACAATATGTAATAACATATCGGATTTATTTTTCCGAACTCATACCGAATAACAGAAGTAAATATTCGAACAAATCGAATCAGGCAGGCCTTCCTGATCGGAAAAAGTTTGTCAAAACATTTTTTGTGGAGTGTCGCTGAGGGATCGCGTCGATGAGACGCGGTCCATCTGTGGCGCATGCTAGACAAAATATCACCCCTTGTTGTTTGCTTATTGAATAATATCGTGAATCTAAAAGCGGCGGCCTTTCTCCCGCATCTCAACTGGACTCGCTTCCATTTCAGCAATTTGATTTCGAAATAAACTTGACATGAACCATACGCTGTGCTAACATTTTATAGACCACACAGAAGTCATTTCATACAATGGTATTGAAATCCTGAAATTTTCGTTTTATTTGAGCAAACACCAATTTTTATGAAAATATTCGGATTTTCTTGTCATGGCAAAACTTCACTACATTATGTGTATACATTAGTCTTGAATACAAAAATTCCCAACCATGTGTTGCCCATATGGATAGAATAGGATCATGGATGACAGATACATGGACAATATACAAAAACTAAAAAACAGCAATCTATTTGTACCATAAATATGTTGATTCGTGTTTGAATGACGTCATCAAAAAGCACCCAGAAGGAATCACACAAAACATCAGTAAATATTTTCGTGTTTTCGAAGTTGAGTAAAACACTTTGGGGATTTTTTTCAGACTGGTCGTTAAACTTGAAACGGGGCTATAATTTCGTTTATTTATGGGTTAAAACACAAATTCCCCGTTTAATTGCAATATATGTATGCCTAAAACTTTGACCAAAAATTGGCATTTTTATCGTATGTTGAAGTAAAACAATACAAAATTCGCGGCGTCGGCACGAAAATGTTTTTTTTCTTCTAAGACTGGATTTCAGAGTCTGAAACCAGCTGAATAAATGAAAACCTTTCCGGCGCTATCGAGGTGCGCATAAACACTTATTCTGCGATTTTTCGATTTTTTTCCAAGCTGAACAATAGATCGGTAATTTATCCGACCGATATTACAAACTAAACGCAGATTATTCGGCGAAATGTTGTTCGTATTCGAGTATGGGGATAAAACAATCCGATTATTGAATGTTGAATTCAAGAAAATTATAATAAAAAAATTATAGGTACCTGGTTGAGAAGAAACACCGTAATCTGTGTAATCTAAGAAAACGAAACAAAAAAATGTATAGATATTTGCCCAGAATAAAAAATATCCTTAAAATTAAACTAAAACTAAAATTAAACTGTTTGGGTATTCTTGATTTATAACTTAAGACAAGAATTCACATTTTCAAATATACTGTGAAAAATGCAACAACATCACTGGTCTTTGACAGTAATATTGCTTGGCGATATTGAAAAAAAATTTTAATTTGACTTTTATGGCCAAATATGTGGTGTTGATGAAACGCACTCGGAAGGCGCGGTCCAACAACAGTCCATAATCGGCATAAATCTCATCCACATAGCGTTTATTTAACTTTGGAAATATGCAATTACTGCGAATGGCCAGTAAATTTACTGTACTTTTGTTACAGTGTATAGAAAGCAAGTGGAATATTGCATTATAGCCATATACCATTATTAATTGATTCAGAAATCTCTATGGCCCATCCCATATACCAGGATATATATATATATATATATATATATATACTTATAAACCGGAAGAAATTATTAGAGTAAACAGTAAAGTTTAAAACACACGGATTTAATGTTTGTTTTCAAATCGAGAACTTGTTCAGTTAAATAAGCACTGGAGAAGCGACGGGACAAATATTTTGAGGACGTGCGATCTCCGTATTGCACAATACCTCAATAGAACAAGGGAAGTTTGTGATATAAACAAAAACAGGTATCCATATGTTTTTGATTTTGTCAAGTATGAGTCACTGTTGGACCACGCCTATCAGGCGAGGTCCAACATTGTCCCATACTTGACAAAATGAAAAAGTGCGGTAAGACGATTCATGATCATCCTGCCGTGACTTGTTTTTTTGGAGATGCGCATTTTCCACTTTAAAACTTTGATGACCGTGTCGTTTGGATAAGAATGAATGACCAAAAATATTTTGGTGTTGATTTTTGCTGTTTTGATGAAACTACTTGTACGTTTTTACGTTGTTATTTTTCGTATGCGTCATTCTATTTTAAACGTCATCATGCGATATACAGGTCTCAAATTTTTAACAAAAACTTTAAAATAAAAGTTTTGATTGCTTGGCCGTTTAAAAAAAAATCGTCTTTTTGCAAGAGAACTGCATTGAGTTATTGTGAGTGGCGACTTCGAAAACTTTATAATTTGAAAAAAATGATCGTGAAAATATCGCGTCATAATTATTTTCTGAACCTAGTATGAAGCAATCCAAAATTTGCACCGAAGGCGTAAACATTTTTCATTGTATGAGATTTGAGGACCTGAAATAATTTGCTAAATGAGTAAAATGATTTATGCGCGCTGAAGGCGTACAAAATATTTTTGGATTTCATACGTTTAGATTTCATACAAGATATTTTTTTCGGCTGGCGAGGCGTGCCAATCCAAAAGTTCAATTGAAATCGCACATTTTTGCTCTGAAATAATCAAAATCAACTCAAAGCTTTGTACTTTATAGCTATCATAGCCGCCAAACTCTGAATAGATTTGTAATGTTTACATGTGACCGCATGGCGCCATTCGGACTCAAGATAGCGTTTGTTTGTCGAAACCTCAAGATGATATTTCACGCACGAGTATTTGGATTACTTGGCTTTTCTGAAAACGAAAAATACGAAATCTTGAATTCATCATTTAGGTAGGGACCAACGTCCGTGGTTCAGATGTTATACTACATAACTGTAAAAAAGCCTTGTAGGAACGGACTGTAGAATATAAAACCACTCCTTGGAATACAGCTCTTAGCGCGTGGATGATAATTGAACAGAATTTCAAATAAACAAGGCATCCGTGTCTAAACATTCTTTGACGAGGTTCTCCGACCGTCACAGTCTAATCGGTTGAGCGATTGTACTCTAATATAAATAAAGTGAACTTGTTCTGAAGGAAAAATAAATTCTACGTATGAAAAACAAGTAACTCACCTGGGGGCGCTGTGCCTTCTGAAAAACAAATATTAGTATCAAACGTTAAGAAAGTTGTGCATAAAACTGCACTGCTATATTTTGCCAATTTTTTTTCAAAGATAAAATTAGATTAAAAAAAAAATATCATAGGTACCTGGTTGGGAGGAAATACCGTAATCTGTGTAATCTAAGAAAACGAAATAAAAAAGTATAGATATTAGCCCAGAATAAAAAAAAAAAAAAAAAAAAAAAAACAATAAAATTAAATTAAAGTGTGATGTTTGGGTGTTCTCGATTTATAAGTTAAGCAAGAACCGACATTTTTAAGTACAATAACTGCATGAATCAAATTATTCCATATCAAATATTTCGGAAAAATGTGTTGAGAAAATTTGATAAACGTCAATTTTTTATAACTTATTGTGGTATAAGATTTTAATTAAATTAAAATTGCATCATCCAAAACAATTTCCGACTAAAACCTCTGTTGAAAATATCAAACACAGAACGGCACTGTAATAAAATGACAGTAAAATCACTGCTCTTTGACAATAATTTTACTGTTTTTTTTACATTTTACTGCTGTGAATGGAACACAAGTTGAGACCATTAATAGCCTATATTTGGCATTCGTGTCATCAACAAGGGTGCTTTTTTCGAATTTTGGAAATATACATTTAATGGAATTGAACAGTAAGTAAATTTACTTCAAATTTGTCGTAGTGAGCCATTAGAACCATTAAACCGGATAAATGAATATTTATTTATTTCAATCTTTGTAATGAAGGTATTATGCAAAAGCAAAAATATATTACGCAAATCTAATAGTATAATGATTGAACCAAACCGAAGCATTTGTGATTCGAATCTGATTCGGATAGTTTTTTCGACTCGGATCGCTTACGTCTAAATAACAAATGGCCTTTTTATCTTGAACATCTTCTCAATTATAAAAATATTAAAATGTATAGCTTGTATTTTCCCGGTAAAGTTTAAAAATTCAATTTTTTTTTGTCAAGCACTGTTAAGCATGGGTCGCGGATCTTCTGCGGCTTACGCTTAAAAAACAAAATGTCTGCTCGTGTACGGTCGATCGGTCGATTCACGACGACTCACTTGAATAATTTTTACATCGTATCCACAAATTGCGATAAATAATAGCTGATATACTTTTAGTAAAATGTATTACTCACGAAACCTTTTAGGCAACATATCATGTTAAAAAATACGCAAATGAACGTTCTTTTTTTATAAAACGACTTCTTGGAATACAGCTCTTAGCGCGTGAATGATTATTGAACGGAATTTCAAATAAACAAGGCATCCGTGTCTATACATTCTTTGACGAGGTTCTCCGACCGTCACAGTCTAATCGGTTGGGCGATTGTGCTCTAATTATCTAATATAAATAAAGTGAACTTGTTCTGAGGGAAAAATAAATTCTACGTATGAAAAACAAGTAACTCACCTGGGGGCGCTGTGCCTTCTGAAAAACGAATATTAGTATCAAACGATGAGAAAGTTGCACTGCTATATTTTGCCAATCTTTTTCACAAATAAAATTACAAAAAAAACGACGAAAAAATGCATATTTCACACAAAAAAAGCAATCTGAGCTCAGATATACTTTAGTTTTTTTATTTTAAATAAATTTACTTTAGGATTATAAATCATATTATTTCATACATTTCCAAATCGAGTATTTTGCTCAATTGCAAAAAAATGCACAAATTGTGTGTGTTTTGCTTAATAAAATAAAATTTGCTATAACAATTACCTCTTACATATTAACTAGTGTTGTTCTAAAGCTATCCCTATTTGCCTAATACTTTAAATATATAACAGTGACATAAAATGTATCTTATAATATCAAATTTAATCATACCTGGGTATGCTGACATCATATCGCCAGTGAATGCTGAAAGTAATCTCAAAATGTTACTTGACGGAGAAGTTACTCAGTTTAGAAAAGTTATACCCCTTTAGTATTATGTTACCCATGTGTATATTTTTTAATATGTATCATGCATGTGTCATAAAATTCCTCTATCTATATCATATGCTAAGAGTTTCCTGCTAACTGCATGCCAAATCAGAAATATGTTTGTCAAGCATGAGACATCAGTGACTCATACTCAGCTAAACATAATTCGATGCATTTTCGTACTGGATAATAATCGAATCTAATAAGAGATAATCTCGCGAAGATACAAAACTTTTTTTAGCGGAATTTATGACGTCACAAAAGACTTTAGCTTATAGCGTGATTTTTATGCATTCCGACTGGCGCACAGGTAATTGTGCATTAATTCAAACCTTCTTCAATTAAAACCTTTTAGGCAACATATCATGTTAAAAAATACGCAAATGAACGTTCTTTTTTATAAAACCACTCCTTGGAATACAGCTCTTAGCGCGTGGATGATAATTGAACAGAATTTCAAATAAACAAGGCATCCGTGTCTAAACATTCTTTGACGAGGTTCTCCGACCGTCACAGTCTAATCGGTTGAGCGATTGTACTCTAATATAAATAAAGTGAACTTGTTCTGAAGGAAAAATAAATTCTACGTATGAAAAACAAGTAACTCACCTGGGGGCGCTGTGCCTTCTGAAAAACAAATATTAGTATCAAACGTTAAGAAAGTTGTGCATAAAACTGCACTGCTATATTTTGCCAATTTTTTTTCAAAGATAAAATTAGATTAAAAAAAAATATTATAGGTACCTGGTTGGGAGGAAATACCGTAATCTGTGTAATCTAAGAAAACGAAATAAAAAAGTATAGATATTAGCCCAGAATAAAAACAAAACAAAAAAAAAACAATAAAATTAAATTAAAGTGTGATGTTTGGGTGTTCTCGATTTATAAGTTAAGCAAGAACCGACATTTTTAAGTACAATAACTGCATGAATCAAATTATTCCATATCAAATATTTCTGAAAAATGTATTGAGAAAATTTGATAAACGTCAATTTTTATAACTTATTGTGGTATAAGCTTTTAATTAAATTAAAATTGCATCATCCAAAACAATTTCCGACTAAAACCTCTGTTGAAAATATCAAACACAGAACGGCACTGTAATAAAATGACAGTAAAATCACTGCTCTTTGACAGTAATTTTAATGCTGTGGATGGAACACAAGTTGAGACCATCAATAGCCTATATTTGGCATTCATGTCATCAACAAGGCTGCTTTTTTCGAATTTTGGAGATATACATTTAATGGAATTGAACAGTAAGTAAATTTACTGCAAATTTGTCCTAGAGAGCCATTAGAACCATTAAACCGGATAAATGAATATTTATTTATTTCAATCTTTGTAATGAAGGTATTATGCAAATACAAAAATATGTTACGCAAATGCAATAGTATAATGATTGAACCAAACCGAAGCATTTGGGATTCGAATCTGATTCGGATAGTTTTTTCGACTCGGATCGCTTACGTCTAAATAACAAATGGCCTTTTTATCTTGAACATCTTCTCAATTATAAAAATATTAAAATGTATAGCTTGTATTTTCCCGGTAAAGTTTAAAAATTCAATTTTTTTTTTGTTAAGCACTGTTAAGCATGGGTCGCGGATCTTCTGCGGCTTACGCTTAAAAAACAAAATGTCTGCTCGTGTACGGTCGATCGGTCGATTCACGACGACTCACTTGAATAATTTTTACATCGTATCCACAAATTGCCATAAATAATAGCTGATATACTTTTAGTAAAATGTATTACTCACGAAACCTTTTAGGCAACATATCATGTTAAAAAATACGCAAATGAACGTTCTTTTTTTATAAAACGACTTCTTGGAATACAGCTCTTAGCGCGTGAATGATTATTGAACGGAATTTCAAATAAACAAGGCATTCGTGTCTATACATTCTTTGACGAGGTTCTCCGACCGTCACAGTCTAATCGGTTGGGCGATTGTGCTCTAATTATCTAATATAAATAAAGTGAACTTGTTCTGAGGGAAAAATAAATTCTACGTATGAAAAACAAGTAACTCACCTGGGGGCGCTGTGCCTTCTGAAAAACAAATATTAGTATCAAACAATGAGAAAGTTGTGCATAAAACTGCACTGCTATATTTTGCCAATTTTTTTTTCAAAGATAAAATTAGATTAAAAAAAATATTATAGGTACCTGGTTGAGAGGAAATACCGTAATCTGTGTAATCTAAGAAAACGAAATAAAAAAAGTATAGATATTAGCCCAGAATAAAAAAAAACAATAAAATTAAATTAAAGTGTGATGTTTGGGTGTTCTCGATTTATAAGTTAAGCAAGAACCGACATTTTTAAGTACAATAACTGCATGAATCAAATTATTCCATATCAAATATTTCTGAAAAATGTGTTGAGAAAATTTGGTAAACGTCAATTTTTTATAACTTATTGGGGTATAAGATTTTAATTAAATTAAAATTGCATCATCCAAAACAATTTCCGACTAAAACCTTTGTTGAAAATATCAAACACAGAACGGCACTGTAATAAAATGACAGTAAAATCACTGCTCTTTGACAATAATTTTACTGTTTTTTTTTTGCATTTTACTGCTGTGAATGGAACACAAGTTGAGACCATTAATAGCCTATATTTGGCATTCGTGTCATCAACAAGGCTGCTTTCTTCGAATTTTGGAAATATACATTTAATGGAATTGAACAGTAAGTAAATTTACTGCAAATTTGTCCTAGAGAGCCATTAGAACCATTGAACCGGATAAATAGATATTTATTTATTTCAATCTTTGTAATGAAGGTATTATGCAAATACAAAAATATATTACGCAAATGCAATAGTATAATGATTGAACCAAACCGAAGCATTTGGGATTCGAATCTGATTCGGATAGTTTTTTCGACTCGGATCGCTTACGTCTAAATAACAAATGGCCTTTTTATCTTGAACATCTTATCAATTATAAAAATATTAAAATGTATAGCTTGTATTTTCCCGGTAAAGTTTAAAAATTCAATTTTTTTTTTGTTAAGCACTGTTAAGCATGGGTCGCGGATCTTCTGCGGCTTACGCTTAAAAAACAAAATGTCTGCTCGTGTACGGTCGATCGGTCGATTCACGACGACTCACTTGAATAATTTTTACATCGTATCCACAAATTGCCATAAATAATAGCTGATATACTTTTAGTAAAATGTATTACTCACGAAACCTTTTAGGCAACATATCATGTTAAAAAATACGCAAATGAACGTTCTTTTTTTATAAAACGACTTCTTGGAATACAGCTCTTAGCGCGTGAATGATTATTGAACGGAATTTCAAATAAACAAGGCATTCGTGTCTATACATTCTTTGACGAGGTTCTCCGACCGTCACAGTCTAATCGGTTGAGCGATTGTGCTCTAATTATCTAATATAAATAAAGTGAACTTGTTCTGAGGGAAAAATAAATTCTACGTATGAAAAACAAGTAACTCACCTGGGGGCGCTGTGCCTTCTGAAAAACAAATATTAGTATCAAACGATGAGAAAGTTGCACTGCTATATTTTGCCAATCTTTTTCACAAATAAAATTACAAAAAAAAACGACGAAAAAATGCATATTTCACACAAAAAAAGCAATCTGAGCTCAAATATACTTTAGTTTTTTTATTTTAAATAAATTTACTTTAGGATTATAAATCATATTATTTCATACATTTCCAAATCGAGTATTTTGCTCAATTGCAAAAAAATGCACAAATTGTGTGTGTTTTGCTTAATAAAATAAAATTTGCTATAACAATTACCTCTTACATATTAACTAGTGTTGTTCTAAAGCTATCCCTATTTGGCTAATACTTTAAATATATAACAGTGACATAAAATGTATCTTATAATATCAAATTTAATCATACCTGGGTATGCTGACATCATATCGCCAGTGAATGCTGAAAGTAATCTCAAAATGTTACTTGACGGAGAAGTTACTCAGTTTAGAAAAGTTATACCCCTTTAGTATTATGTTACCCATGTGTATATTTTTTAATATGTATCATGCATGTGTCATAAAATTCCTCTATCTATATCATATGCTCATAGTTTCCTGCTAACTGCATGCCCAATCAGAAATATGTTTGTCAAGCATGAGACATCAGTGACTCATACTTAGCTAAACATAATTCGATGCATTTTCTGACTGGGTAATAATCGAATCTAATAAGAGATAATCTCGCGAAGATACAAAACTTTTTTTAGCGGAATTTATGACGTCACAAAAGACTTTAGCTTATAGCGTGATTTTTATGCATTCCGACTGGCACACAGGTAATTGTGCATTAATTCAAACCTTCTTCAATCGATGATTTAATATATTAACCTGATAGAAGACTGTTAGTTATTTTAATGTTCTGCATTTATGAACATAATTCAATTGTTTTTGTTTTTTTAATAAATGAGCAAAGTCTTTCCGAAAAAATTTTTAAACGGCTGGAGGGGAATGTTGAGTTGCATGTGAAAATATTCTAGGATTTATGTATGGTTCATGTGACTCAACAAGATTACCGAAAAAAATCGGCGCGGGGCTTTCCATCAATGGCTCAAATGTGATAGAACCTATTGTCACAGATTTTTTCTTTTTGGGTGAACTTGATGTTTTTACATTATCCCACGTAATATTGTACGAATGGGGGTTTTTCATTTTCCCAGAACGGTCAAGGAAACAGTATAACTCTCTGCCACGTCTATGACTGAATAGTACGGTCGTCGCTCGGCGACCACGTGGTCAAGTACTCAAGGAAATTGGAATAGATCAATGAGTCGTCTAACCATAAAAGGAGCCTCAATAACCTCAAGGATGTCTCCTTTAGTGTAAATCACAAATGGTCCATTTTGATTGACAAGATCATTTGCTTGTGCCTTATGCTTAGCAAAACAAGGAAATATAATAGCAGAGGCGATGTGTTGATTGCGTTGGCGGAGTGCTTTGGTGCTTACAATTAGGGGTGAGAAAAAAAAAACATTTTGAATTCGAATTTGATTCGGATATTTTTTCGAATCGGATCGAATCACAATTTTATTTATAGTATAACAACTTGTCTACGAGGTGAAAATCGGAACATTTATAGTTAATAGTGTATATTTTCAATTCACATTCCATCTAAGAGCAACAATTGTCATATTTTAACGACAAAATACACTCGATTTTGTCCAATTTGACCAAAATTAATTACATTTTATCAGCAAAATGGAAATTTCACTTCATTTGTCAAGTTTTTGTTCTTTTGAAAGATTCGCGATCGATTCGCATAATTAGTGCTACTAATCGATTCAAATCAACGAAGGGCATTGTCCTGCTCTAGATACAACGTTGTTTTGCTGGAGGTTTGAATGTCTATTCAGTGAAGCTTTACCAGGAAATGCGTCTGAATAGACAATGGGCAACTTGGCGGAAAAACACGCAATACACATCCAAAAAAGTTACCACCTAGCGAACCCTACAAGAAGATGTTCGTTTCGCATGACTTAGATATAGGTACGGTCCATCACACCGGTGAGGTACAGAGTTAGATCATAGCAGAAAATTCAAACCCCTCCTGCAACCGAGATCATGAAAGTTTTCTAAATATATATAAGTCTGACAGAAAAACCATTATGTACTTCAATATGTTGTATTTATAGACATACTTTTATTGTTTTATTTCTATTAAAATATTTTTAATAAACATATAGCTACTCACATGGTGGTGGCGCCGAAGCATCTGCAGAAAAAATGATAATAGTTCATGTAAAGTGGGTATAGGAATTATATATAGTTATACCGCTTACCTAGTATAGGTATTTTACCGAATTTACTCTAAAAATACTTTCACTTAGTTACACGGATATTCGATTACCTACTTTTACATATTTAAGGCCGGCGTCGTGATTGGCGACTAAAAGGGAGCTAAAAAGTGATAGATAACTTTATCATCACCCAGAACATTTACTACTCTACACTACACTTTACCGTGTTGGTTCATTTTTGTATGAAATGTTTTCAGCACAGAAAACCCGTTGTTGTCGCTATATTTGGTAGTAACTTTTGCTATTCGATGGTCCTTAGCAGTTTAGTCGTTTTAACTGGTACTTTCGACCTTGCTTTTATGAAGAAAAAACACCCTTTTAATAACGCCGGATAAATTTGGGTAATTTAAAAACAAAAACATTCGAAAATTAGAAAATTATTTATTATATTATTATTTGATTTCATTTAGCAAATACCATCTAAACATGTTTTTGTCAAGTATGGGTCACTGATGGATCGCGCCGCCGAGGCGCGGTCCATTTGTGACTCATGCTTGATAAAATAAAATTTCAGCTGAATCCCCCGAAAAGTTTGTTATTGGTTGTACAATACATCGTTACTGAACCAGTAAGTGCATATGCTTATTTTAGTAATGATCCGAAGAGCATTTAAAGGCAAAAGTATCTTGGCACCGATCTCTCTGATAGAGTGATAGCGTGCAACTGTTAGGAATAGAAGTAAAATATGCTTTTAAAAGTTTAAAAACTTGACTAAAAACATTTCGGAAAATTGAGATTTCCATAAAATTCCCCGAAGTTTTGGATCAACTAAAAGCGTTACCACTCTCTCTGCTTTTTGTCTAGTTTGTGCTGTTGATGAATTGCACCATCGAGACGCAATCCATTGACAGCACATTCTTCTTACCAAAAAGGTTATTCCATAGACCCAAAAATTTAACCCATTGATTATTGATGGAGATCGCCTCATACATTAATTTAACCTTATTTTATCATACATGGACCACAGGTACGGCCTGGCGTATTCATCAAGAATTCATATATGGACAAATTGTTTCTGATATGATAATGAATTTGCAGAAAACTTAAAAAAAAAACAGCAATCCGTTTGTAACATAAATAGGTTAAATCGTGTTTGGATGACAACACCAAAAAGCAGCCAAAATTGTTCAGACAACAAACACATCAGTAAATATTTTCGTGTTTTTGAAGTTGAGTAA
This sequence comes from Styela plicata, assembly GCA_963675895.2. NCBI lineage: Eukaryota > Metazoa > Chordata > Ascidiacea > Stolidobranchia > Styelidae > Styela > Styela plicata. The sequence continues at coordinate 22,477 of CAVMBJ020000024.1, forward strand.
TACACTTTGGGGATTTTTTTTATTTGAGACTGATGTTTAAAATGGAAACGAGAATATAATTTCGTTTATATCTACTTCAATAAACAACAAATAAGCTAAAATAACAACGTGCAGGGCGACCAAGCACAAATTCCCCGCTTAGTCGCAATATATATATGCTTAAAACTTTGATTAAAAATTAGCATTTTTATCGTATATATAAAACAATACAACATCCGTGGCTTCAAAACTGGATTTCAGAGTCTGAAACCAGCCGGATAAATGAAAGTGTTTCCGGCGTTATCGAGATGCGCATAAGCACTTATTCTGCGATTTTTCGATCATTTTTCAAGCTCAACAATAGATCGGTAAATTATCCGATTATATTTCACACTAAGCGTATATTATTCGCACAAAAGTTGTTCATGTGAGAGTACAGGGATAAGACTCTACAATCAGACTATTGGATGTTAAATTCAAGAAGTTTAAAAAAAAATTATAGGTACCTGGTTGTGAAGGAACACCGTAATCTGTGTAATCTAAAATAACGAAACAAAAAAATGCATAGATATTTGCCCAGAAAAAAAAAACATCCATAAAATTACACAAAAGTATGATGTTTGGATACTTCTCATACTTTTACTTTTAAATACACTGTAAAAAAAGCCACAACATCACTGGTCTTTGATAGTAATATTATTTGGCGGTATTGGAAAAAAATTCAAATTGTATTTTTTGGCCAAACATGGGGTGTTGATGGAACACATCGGGAAGGCGCGGTCCATCAACAGCCCATTATTGGCAGAAATCACATCAACATGGAGTTGTTTCAACTTGGAAATATGTAATTACTTGGAACTATGTAATAACTGCGAATGACCAATAAATTTACTGCACTTTTGTTACAGTGTAGTTACTTACCAATAGGGATGGGTGAAACCGACTTGTTTACAATTTGGAATATTTTTTTCGAATGGGATCTAATCGTTAATTTCCAAATATTGGTTTTAAATGTCCAATTTACTATCATAATCCGTATCCATTATGAAAAAAATCGAGATATTTAGAATTAGGACTTACTACTATTGGCAGAACACACATATAGACAGAAGTATTTTCAATTCATACTCGATGTCTAAGCACAGAATATTTGGACGACAAAATACAATCGATTTTGGTCAAAATTGACCAAAATGGATTGCATTTTGTTGGTTTTCCATTAAAATATTTTTAATAAGCATTTAGCTACTTACATGATGGTGGCACCGAAGCATCTGCAGGAAAATTAAAAAAAAAAAACATGATAATAGTTTATGTTAATTGAGTATAGGAATTATATAGAATTTTGGCAGTTTTAGGTGTAAAAGACCGCTTACCTAGTATAGTTAATTTAACGAATTTATTCCACAGGGCTATCAGAGTACCTACTTCAACATATTTAAGACCGGTGTCGTGAGAGGCTACTCAAAGGAAACAAAAAAGATGCTTTGGTCAAGTATGGGTCACTGATGGATCGCGCGCGCCGCCGCCGGCGTCGAGATGCGCATAAGCACTTATTCTGCGATTTTTCGATCATTTTTCAAGCTCAACAATAGATCGGTAAATTATCCGATTATATTTCACACTAAGCGTATATTATTCGCACAAAAGTTGTTCATGTGAGAGTACAGGGTTAAGACTCTACAATCAGATTATTGGATGTTAAATTCAGGAAGTTTATAAAAAGCATAGGTACCTGGTTGTGAAGAAACACCGTAATCTGGGTAATCCATGTAATCTAAAAAAAAACGCAAGAAAAAAATGTATTTGACAGCAATATTACTTGGCGGTATCGAAAAAAAGTTTTAAATTGACTTTTTTGGTCAAATATTGTGTGGCGATGGAAAGCACCGAGGAGGCGCGTTCGCATCAACAGTTCATAATCGGCATAAATCTCATCAACATGGCGTTTATTTAACTTTGGAAATATGCAATTACCGCGAATGACCAGTAAATTCACTGTATTTTTGTTACTGTGTGGAAAGCAAGTGGAATATTGCACTATAGCCATATACCATAATGATTGGATTCAGAAATCTCTATCGCCATACCTATATACCAGGTTGTATAAATACTCATATACCGAAAGAAACAGAGCTTCTAAGGTGTTTAATACTCCAGGTTAAAAACCTATATCTGCTACAATACTTAGGCGGTCTCATTTCAAAAATGCTTTTTTTAGATTTTTTTTATTTCAGATAAATTTACTTTAGGATTATAAAACATATTATTTCATACATTTTCAAATCGAGTATTTTGCTCAATTGAAAAAAAATGCGCAAATATTTTTGTTTTGTTTAATAAAATAAAATTTGCTATAATAATTACCACTTACATATCAACTAGTGTGGTTCTAAAGCTATCCCGGTTTGGCTAACACTTTAAATATATATATATATATATATATATATATTATATATATATATATATATATATATCAGTAAACAAAAATGTATCATATATTATCATATCTTATCATACCTGGGTGTGAAGACATCATATCGCCAATGAATGCTAAAAATAATCGGAAAATATTACTTGACGGAAAGGATACTCAATTTAAGAAAGTTATATCCTATTAGTATTATGTTACCATATGTGTATATTTTTTAATTTGTATCATGCATTTATCATAAAATGCCTCTATCTATATCATATTTTCAGCTATTCTCGGAGTTTCCTGCTAACTGCATGCCCAACCAGAAATATGTTTGTCAAGCATGAGACATCAGGGACTCATACTCAACTAAACATAATTCGATGCATTTTCTGACTTGGCAATAATCTGATCTAACAGAAGATTATTTCGCGAAGATACGAAACTCTTTTAGCAGAATTTATGACGTCATAAAAGACTTTTCCTTGTAACGTGATTTGAATTTTATATGCATTTCGACAAGTGCACAGACAATAGCGAATAAATTCCAACTTTCTTCAATCGAGGATTAAATGTATTAAACTTGGTAGGAAACTGTTAGTAATTAGCAACGTTCTACATTTATGGACATAATTTAATTGTTTTTGTTTTTAACAAATTGAATAGACATTCGAATAGACAACGCGGCAAATTACATCGGTTGTATTTCACTGGTTGAGTACATCCCACATAGTTTTGAATGCCTTATCTGAAAAGTTTTGCGAACAAGCCTATCTGGAAAGACAATAAGAAATTTATCAAAAATAAAAAAAAAATAGCATCCAATTCGCCTGAAGATTTCTAAAAATTTACTACCGAACGTACTTTAGCAAGGTACTTCGCAGGTAGTTGAAACACCATAGATATAACCCGCCGGTAACTTCAGAAACAGACTATAACAGATAATTCAATAACCCTCCTACTACACACAAACAAACAAATTGCATTAATTCGTATACACGTCTGGCAGACAACTGTTAATAACTTTTTTATATTTATGAACAAACGTTTATTATTTTTGTTTTGTAACAAATGAACAAACATTTCTATTAAAACATTTTCAACAATCATATATCGCACCGCGAAGGTGCGGTCCATCAACAGCCCATAATTGGCATAAATCTCATCAACCTAGCGTTTTTTAACTTTTTAAATATGCAATTGCTGCAGATTACCAGTAAATTTACTGTGCTTTTGTTGCAGTGTAGTTGCTTACCAATAGGGCCGGGTGGAACAGAATTGTTAACATAATTTTAGGGATAATTTTTTCGAATCGGATCTGATCATTAATTAGGAAATGTTGGCTTTAAATGTCCAATTTACTATTACAATCTGTATCCATTATGAAAATCGAGAATTAAGAATTACTAGTATTGGCAGAAGACACATACAGACAGTATTCTAAATTCCCACTCCATTTTTAAGCGCAGAATATTTTAAGGACGAAATACAATTGATTTTGGTCAAATTTGATCAAAATGGATTGCATTTTGTTTGTAAAAAATTAAAATTTCATCTCAATTAACAAGTTTTGTTCCAATGAACGATTCCCGATTGAGTTGAATAGTTCGTACTGCGGGTCGATTCGAATTACCGAATTGAATTACTTATC
>CAVMBJ020000024.1:26622-42073 GCA_963675895.2 Styela plicata
GTAGTGTATGCTGCTTTTATTCTTACACAAATAAACACATAGTATCCAATTCCAACACTACTTTAATAAGAAGAATCAGAGACACAAAAATAACGTCCGTAGCACGACAACAGCAATCCAGAAAGAGAGCACAACAGAGTGAAATTACCATACAATAACTTAATAAAGAGCGACCACTAGTGGATTGACATTAAATATATAACACTTTTTCTCCCCCCAAGAAAAATATAAATGTCCACATAATATCAATTTTCAGACATTTTCATTGTTTCGATCAATCTACTAGGCTTCACTCTGTTACGTCTAGGGTAACGAGAAATTTCAGATGACTTATTTTCATTAGGCCACTGTGTTTCGAAACTTACACTACTATCATTATTTACAGGTAAATTTTCACTAGCACTGGTACTAGGCAAATTAACAGTAGCATTTGATAAATCATCATTTGGCAACACAAAAGGCAATGATATATCATCATCAAAACTATTATCATGTGATTCATGCAAGTTGGATTTAGACATATCCACAATTTGATCAATGTGTCTTTTCCAGATCATTTCACCAACTTTCACACGATATGTTACAGGACTTAGTTTCTTTACTATAATTCCATGAATCCATTTCTTGTTAGACTTCCTATAATCACGAACTTGAACTCTATTTCCAACTTCTAAATTTCTTATTGGCTTTTGTTTCAGAGTTGTTCGCTTTTGCATTGAATTACTCAAATTCGGTTTCATCAAATCTAATCTTTTCCGCAGTCTTCTTTTCATAAATAATTCAGCTGGAGTACATTTCGTAGTAGAATGTGGCGTAGTACGATATGTCAATAAAAATGACGCCAACTTCTGATTCAGTGTTCCAGGCAACTTCTTTAATTTTTCAATGCAGTCTTAAAAGTACGCACATTTCTTTCAGCTTCCCCATTTGAAGATGGGTGATACGGACTTGAAAAGATTTGCTTAATTCCATTTCGCTTCATAAAATCACGAAATTCTTTCGATGACAGGTTAGCAGCATTATCGCAGACCAAAATTTCAGGCAGCCATATTTGGAAAATAAATATCTCAAAGCATCAATAGTTTTTTCAGAAGTAGTTGAAGGCATCCTCAGCACTTCAGGCCATTTAGAATGAGCATCAACCACAACAAGAAAGTTTTCATTCATAAACAACCAGCATAATCTATATGGATCCTCTGCCATGGTTTCGTAGGCCATATCCATGGATTACCAGGAGTAGCATTTGCAGGACTCCTCATCTCTTGACAATTAGAACAATCTCTAACTTTCTGTTCAATTTTTTCATCGATGCTTGGAAACAAACATGCAATCTAGCCAATGATTTCATCCTAACCATTCCAGGATGATTTTCATGCAGTTCATCTAATACTTCTGCAATATATTTTTCAGGTATTATAACTCTGATACCCCACAATAAAATTCCTTCATCCACAGTAATCTCATCTTTCCTCCTGTAAAATGGTAACAATTCGTTTGGGAATTCCCTCTTTGCCGGCAACCATTTATTGTATACAGCAACACTCTTGACAATTTGGGATCATTTTCAGTTGCATGCCGCAGTTTTGCAGGAGTAATGGGAATGTATGGACTTGATTAATGTTCATAATGGTTGCTTCCTGTTCCCAACAATCACGAATTTCAGACTGATCTGTTTTCATGGGCAATCGAGATAATGCATCTGCATTTCCATTAGATTTTGTGCTTCGATAGCATATTTCATATTTATAAGCAGAAAGTTTTTATAGCCCATCTCTGCAGTCTTGTAGCAGCCAAAACAGGAATTTCCCCTTTTCGGACTCAATAGCATTGTTAAAGGTTGGTGATCAGTCAACAATTTAAATTTACGACCATATAAATACACATGAAATTTTCTTACACCATATACAATTGCTAGTGCCTCCTTCTCAATTGGGAGTAATTTTTTTCAGCACTTGTTAAAGTACGAGAAGCATATGCAATAGGTTTTTCAGTACCATTTGGCAGTATATGAGAAATTACAGCACCTATACCAACAGATGAAGCATCTGTAGCAAGTACTAATGGTTTTTCAGGGTCATAATGAACAAGAACTTCAGATGACACCAAAATATTTTTCAAATTCACCAAAGCATTTTTACATTCATTATTCCAAATCCCATTTCATACCCTTTTTCAGCAAGTTATTAAAAGAATTAACAAGAGTAGACATTGCAGGAATAAATTTACGATAATAATTCACAATACCAAGAAATGATTGCAATTGTTTTACATTTTCAGGTTCAGGGATTTTCATGATTGCATCAACCTTTTTGGGGAAGGATGAATTCCTTCTGAGTACAACAAAAAAGCAAAATATTCAACAGATGGTTGCAAAAAACTACATTTAGAACGTTTGAGTTTCACACCAAATGAATTCAGTCTATGCAACAATTTATCAAGAAATAATAAGTGACTATAATCATCCTTTTCAGTGACAATCAAATCATCTAAAATACAGCCAACATTTTGCAATCCCGGAGAATTTTCTCCATAGTTTCCTGAAAAATACTTGGGCTAGCAGAAAGCACCATAAGGCAATCTTAGATATTGATAAAGACCAAGGTGGGTATTGATAGTAACATATTTCTGGGATTCCTCATCAAGCATTACTTGTTGGTAAGCTTCAGAGAGGTCTAATTTTGTGAATTTCTTGCCCCCATTTAATTTACTAAACAGATCCTCAGGTCTCGGCAAGGGATATTCAGGGATGTCCAATACGGGGTTAATGGTTACCTTAAAATCACCACAAATTCTTACAGAACCATCAGCTTTCAATACAGGGACTATAGGAGCAGCCCAATCAGATGATTCAACTTTTTTAGGACCCCCATGCTTTCTAATCGTTTCAGCTCTTCCGATATTTGTCTCGAAGAGCAAAGGGTACAGGACGTGGTTTAAAGAATTTCGGAATGGCATTTTCTTTCACCCTTAGCTTTGCAGTGATACTGGTTATAGTACCAAGGGAATTATCAAAAACAGAATATTTCTTCAAAATACTCTCTAGCGTTAGCTTAGAATCTATACGACATATCCTATGCCAATTCAATTGCAACTTCAATAGCCAATTTCTACCCAAAAGTGATGGACCATTACCACGTACAATTTGCAAAGGTAAAATTTCACACTGTGACTCATATTCAACAGTAACATTCAATTTACCTACCACAAAAATATTTTCACCGGTATATTTGTCAAAACAACATTTGATTTCAGCAAAGGCAAATGTTTAAAATTTCTTTCATACATGCTTTCAGAAATAATTGACACACCACTACCAGTATCTAATTCAAAATTACAATCACAATTTTCGATTCTCAGAGAACTACTATTGGACTATAAGAACTAGACTTTGTAGTAAATACAGGACACATTTCATGTTGAAAACAGTCCGAAGTCAGGTTGTCATCATTCAAAGTTTGCACGTAGTCAGAAGTTGAAAACTTCTTATTTTTCAGAGGTTTTGGACCTCGCTGCATTGGACATTTCCGGTATAATATGCCCAAACTTCTTGCATTTGTGGCACTTTGCATTTTTGTAAAAACAATTTTCAGCAGCATGATTGCTTTTCCCACATCGGAAACATTCTTTGAATCTTTTATTTTCAGGACGCTTTTCGTATCTTTGTTGCTTTTCGAAACTGGTAAACTTTAGGTTTACTTTCTATCTACTGGCAACTTTTCAAATTTACTGCTCAATTCATTGGCTTGCTTTTCTGCCAATTCCATGCCAGTAGCAATGTTTACAGCATTCTCCAGAGTCAGGTCAACTTCAGTCAATAATTTATACTTCATGCGAGTTGATCGTAAACCACTCACAAATCTATCTCTGATGGAATCATTTAAGAACGCACCAAAGTCACAATGTTCACAAAGCTTCCTAAGTTGTGCCAAGAATTCACTCACAGTTTCACCTTCAAGTTGAAATCTTTCATGAAATTTGACTCGTTCTGCTATCACCAATGGTTTAGGGTTGAGATGCTTGTTCACAAGTTCTTTCAGTTGGACAAACGTTTTAACACCAGGCTTTTCAGGAGCACACAAGTTTTCGATTAAACTGTATGTTTCAGCCCCACAAACACTCAATAATATCGATCTCTGCTTTGCAGCATCTTCTATTTCATTTGCTTCGAAATAATGTTCTAAGCGTTCAATATATTCAGACCAATCTTGGCCAGTACTATACTCATCTACTTTTCCAAAAGTAGCCATTTCAGGTACAGCACAGTAATTTCAGCTACGGAATTCAGGCTTTTCAGGCCGTGCTCAATCTGGATACCGGTAGTCTTTTCAGCTGTTTACTTTTCAGATTCTTCAGTCTTTCACTCCGATTTTTTCAATCCCATCCTCGTCGCCAAATATTGTAGTGTATGCTGCTTTTATTCTTACACAAATAAACACATAGTATCCAATTCCAACACACTTTAATAAGAAGAATCAGAGACACAAAAATAACGTCCGTAGCACGACAACAGCAATCCAGAAAGAGAGCACAACAGAGTGAAATTACCATACAATAACTTAATAAAGAGCGACCACTAGTGGATTGATATTAAATATATAACATTTGATTCAGTCTTTCAAGCAGCTGTGCTTTTATTTCATTTTCTTCATTTTGTCATATAGTCAGGGACCCCTGTGCAGCCTTTGCGGACCCCCTGGGGTCCGCGGACCCCACTTTGGGAATTCCTGGCCTAGAGAATATTACCTGTTTCCATGCTGGTAGGAAATCTAGTACGATAAATGAAAAATATTAATCGAACTTATTTTCGTACTAAACTATGTTTATGTATGGTACGAAGTTCGATACGATGTACGAAAAAAATAATATCATGCAGTACGGTACGGGAAATTTTCGAAAGGTACGGTACAAAATTGTTTTGCGGGTTTGAAGTACGATAAAAAATTCGTACCGTACCTCGCTGATTACGTCGCTCAACCTCCTATTGCATGCGATAGTTCTCTATTTCTGTTCACTCGACCATATTACTGTAGTCCGGGTTCAAATGAACTGAGTAGTGCATAGAGTCAAAAAAATATACACTCTTCTTTGTTATATCAAGTAAACGTATAAGATTAACATGTTTCATATTTTTCTCTGTCCATTATTTCAATCTTCAATCAAAGCACCAATATCTTCTGCACTTAAATTCCCAAATGGTGAACCACATTTACAATGTTCACACGAACGATGAACCATGTAGCTGATTCCCTGTTTGAATATTTTTGTTTCAATTCTTATTTTAAATGTTGAAATTCTCATTGATGTTGTAGTGAATTGCCGAATGATGACAAATAAACTATCAAACAAAATGGTGGGGTGACAGTGCTGTGTCGACAATTTCCATTCGATATCCGATGCCCCTTTGCTGTCCGCAAATAGCAAAAATCTAAATTTTCACACACACTAGGATAAGTGATAAAAAATATAATGCTATCTGACCTAAATATTTGACACCTGTTTAACCTACTCCATGTTTACTTCGCGCTGCGCAGCTCGTTTTACCGGGCACGTATGATATATCAATTTCTAACATGGAAACAAAACAGAAAGTCGAAGTTTTGCCTTGTGAATAGACTATATTCTTTGTATTTTTAATCCTGTAAAACTTCGCGAAGTCAACTGTGTGAAACGGCGATTCAGAAACCGGGTAAAGATTTTGTTCGAACGAGATTATGACAGTTAAAAATATGAGAGACTTTAATGTTTTGTTGTTCTGCTGAAAAATTGAAATATTATATGAATTGGTGTATTTATGGTAAGAGTATTAAATAAAGTCTATTGTTTAAAATGGCGTACGGCAAAAAAGTTCTTCGTTGCACTTTTATGATTAAAATCGTTACAAAAATCTTTGGTGTTGGTTGACGCCCATACGACGATTGGAAAAATTTCGTTTGACTTCGTCACAAAAGTCTATTCAAGAACGTTTTCATGAAACAGAGAAAATGCAACGGATTGACGTTATAACGACCCTTCGGGGAATTTCACATCCACTATGGTTATAAAAATATGTTCTAGAAGTGTTATATTTAAAACAAAAGGAAAGTAACAGAATGTCAGAAAAACAAAAATGTACAAAATATAACATGTTTACAAAGGATTACCGTAACTGTTTTGTTTCGACTTAGAAAATTCTGTAAGCAATATATAATAAGCGAATGAAAACGTTATATGTTTGCTGTGATGAACTTCAATAAGACTTTCGCTTCAGGGTGAAAGCCTTAACAATAAAAAGACATAGAATTCCAATAAAACTTAATTATTTAATTTTTGATAATTAAATACGAAATATTTAGTCGACGCATTTTCTGAACCACGAGCAACTATTGATGACACCTTGGGGTTTCCTGTAACAAAATCTTCAAGCGTCATCAGCACTTGTCTTTTTCCTATATATTTTTGAACAACCTCGTAATTTTTTCATACTTATTATAACGGAACAACTGGGCACTATTGGACTTAATTTTTGGTATAAATGATAATATCATATTTAATTACCTAAATCACGTGTGTGGCAAGTAGATTACCGGTATCGTAATCGCATTTCAATTAATCAGTAGGCTATCTCGTCTGGTATGACATACCATAGTATTCAAATATTAATATGATAAACATAATGACTAACTTCTTCTACGTGCATAAAAGCGTAATTAACAATCACACAACGGGCACAAACATCTAGTGACATTAAAGTCATATTGAACGGTTTAACTACCTGAAATGATTCATTATCATTCGATTTTAAATAATTTTCGACCCATGCAGGCACTGGAACCACATGTCCAGAGTAAACAAACTGTTAATAAATTTAAATTATGCACACAGTGTAACATCAATATTTACCGGCTACAAACCAATAACGCTTTATTGTTTTTGATCAATTCCTGAAGGTATACATGATTGACATTGCACATGCATTTAAGTATAAATGAAAGTAAGAGCATTTAAATCGATGGAATCTTTAACTTTGGTTTCATCTATATAATCTGCTTTCAATCAACCAATGTTATTTGACTTTTTCAAGTTGTCTTCGTCATGTCATAAGTAGAAATAGATATTTCATTCTCGACATCGAATCGCATGTTGAGGAAAATAGGTTTTTCTGTGTCCCGACCACCACCCTGCCTACAAAAATGCTCTTAAAACGCAAGCTCATCCGCAGGCTTTATATATGTGCATATTTGCGGCGTGAACATGCAACTAAAAACAGTAACATCGTATGTTAAAGAAGCGAGAGGAATACGACCAGAGCTACGTAACACTGCTTGTTCTGACGAAACGTACAATTCAAGTACCATACCAGATGGTTGACGGACACAGACATTACCATAATATGCTCAAGATGTAAACGTAGGATATTCTTTGGTTTTATCCCGCAGTATAATACAAAATACGAAGTTATATCAGCACTAGCCTTGTCTCTCTTGTATGAAAAAAACTATCATATAGTATAAAAGTATTTAGATGAATGCAATATTATTAAAATTATATCTTTGTTGATTCCTTTATGAACATGTCAAAAATATTAATAAAACATAATTTATCATCAATCCATCACCTTTACAAAACAAGAAATTACAATATCTTTATATATAAACAGATGAATATAGCTCATTTCAACCGGTTAAGAACATATAAAATTCATAGAAATAAAATACACTATCCATCAGTGGTGTACATGAACTACATTTATTGGCAACCAAATTCATTGGTCATTGAATTTTACTGTTGCCTAAATGCATTGGTCACATAGTAACAATTTCGGAATGGTGATTATACTTAATTTTTCAGTTGAGCTAACCAATTGTATGACCATTCTGAAAACTGCCGTTGCTCCGGTACTCAGTTGTATCATACATTGCATCTAAGTAAGCTCCAGTTAACTCCGATACCAATGAACGGTCAGGGATAGTCTGTGCCATACCATACATGGCTGCTGATCCAGTATTTTTTTTCTTGGATTCATCATAATTACTTGAACCGATCTTTTGATGTCAATTTTAAATCGACTAGCTACACCAGGCTTGGATGTAACATCGTACAACACAAATAATAGCAGAAGGGAATTGGACACTGTTCAAATTCCACCCCAAATCCGTCATCGCAGATGAAAGAAGATATATGTCAAAGTCCAAGCTACCAATAGCAACAACACTAACCTTTGGCTCACCAAATACGAAGATGTTGTCCAGCTTTTCCAATTCTTTTGCAATGTATCTTGCAGTTTTAATGACTTTACGAGTACAATCCACATAACCATTGCGACCAAATTTGACCATACTGGCCAACATCATCCAGATATAACAGTACCAGTTCTGCTTCCACTGAGAGTAGGAGTGGCATACAACCTCCTTGCCAATCTGATGACACAAAATACTGATAAGTGCGCCATTTTGAGGATGAATATAAAATGCATGAAGTTCCTTTAGGTGCATAGCCATATTTGTGAGTGTCAGCGGAAATACTTGTGACACCAGGAAGACGGAAGTCGAATGGTTCCAAGGGAAATCCAGCATCATCCATAAAAGCAATTAGAAATCCACCCAAGCATGCATCAACATGGACTGGAATCCCATATTTCTTGCCAAGAGCAGCAATATCCCTTATCGGATCTATGATGCCATGTGGGAACTGTGGAGCAGATCCCATTATCATGCATGTGTTTCTTGTAATTGCCTTTTTCATTTTGTTAACATCAACCTTCCATGTTTTGGTGTTCAGTGGAACTTGCACTAGTTTAACCTTAAAATAATGGCATGCTTTCTCAAATGCTGCGTGTGCACTGACAGGACAAACAATTTCAGGATGTTCAATTCCATTATCAATTGCCCAATCACGATACGCTTTCACAGCTAGTAAGATACTTTCAGTACCCCAGAAGTCACAGTGCCACATGACTCCACAGGATCTCCATGAAACATATCACAAGCCATCCTTGCAACCTCAGCCTCCATTTTGCGCAATCCCAGGAATATGTCAGGATGCAAAGGATTTGACCACGTAAATTTGCTAGAAACATGTCCCACAATATTTGTAAGTTCTGGGTTCCCATTGTAAACAGCACCGGAAACACTACCGTTATCCCATTTATGCTCCATGCTCAAGTATTCTTCCACTTCATGCTTTATTTTATCATCCGTATACCCTTCAGTTGGTAACTGACGAAGATATCTCATGGAAGGTTTGAGCTTATAGAGTTTTTCTGCGCTAATGTAATCCTTCACCTTTCCTACTTCTTGCTTGATTATATTCCCAATTATAGGCATTCTTCTAATACAACGAAAAATGAATTTTTTAGATCTTTTCACCAAAGGCTCATCCTTCTTGAAAGGAATGACCAAGACTTTAGTATCACTAATGTAGTGATGAGTGTATATAAAATAATTTGCCAAGGATGCATACCTTTACAGTTTTCATCAATGATACTTAAGCTCTTCCACAGGGTAGTGTTTACAACAGTCAATGCTTTGTTCCATTCCATTGCAACAACGTTTCAGTGATTCTATTTTAAAATATTATTTCTAAAAAAAACAGAACTGCTTTTAATGATACCTGTGCCACACCCCTAATGAAATAAAATTTCTGACTGCGATACAAATACAGTTTTGATGGAATTGTCAAACTTGCAACACTACAGGTACATTACTATAAGTAGCGCTATCCAGGCACAACCCATCTGTGTTCTGTGTTATTCGAATAAATAATATTTATAACAAAAGAGAATAGAAATCCAAACAGAGAAATGGTTGAAAACCTATAATTAACTAACCTCATTAGATAAGCAAATTATTGGAAAAGATTACCTATATAGATGTTTGTTACACAGCTTAAATAAGAGGGATCGATAAATTGATCGATACCAATTAGATGAGTAAGGATCTTTTTGGGCAAGTATAAAAAGATAAACTTGTGACATTTAGTGCATATGCTACAATATATAAACATCAATGAAGTAAAAAAGAAAATCCTCCTGCGATTCATACATAAAAGAGATGCCAGTTGCAAATGTAAAGAAATTTGTGATGAAGTGGCAAGGATAGTCACACAAGGCAGATTCTACCAAACATTCTATATCCGGATAACCATACCCAACAAATTGATATCATTTTGACAATTTTTGCTCCGAATACTTTTATAATGGCTTAGATTCCGGATTGATCTGAAACTTGCGATTACCATTAGACCCTTTACTTTTAATTCCTTTAAAATGTATGAAATATCCATTTTTTTGGGGCGAATATTTTACAATCAAAAGTCTACCCAATATTACAAAATATGATATGAGGGACTATCCCCTTCTTCAAAACATGATGAAATGAGACATGTGTACCCCATCCTCCCACCCATATGCAAAGTAATAGTAATAATCCTCAGATTGTTTTAAGCACGCAAGTTTTGTGAAGTGTTTTAAAATATATTCCCTTCTCATGGATTTTAGTATGCAAATTTGTACAGTATATAAAATTTGACTTGCATACTTTAATATGAATAATTATTAAAATTGCGACAAATCCAAATTACTTCTTGACAACTTGTTGTGGGCCACGATGGCCACATGTCTCCTCTCCCATTTTTTCCACCTGTCTAGGTAAGGAGATAATAATAGCTTCCGAGAAGAACCAATCACAACCAACCAAAATAAGAACCCTGAAAAGTTTTTTCTCAAAGATAACACTGTACCAAAAGCAGTTATTATTATTAATTATTTAATGTATATTGCATGATATTTTTATTTGACACAGGGGCGGAACTAGGAGGTTTGGATTTGATTGATGCCAAGGACTGTTTTGTTCCCAAAGAGAAATTGTTGCTATCTTTCATATGGCGAAAAACACAGACGCAATGTATCTCTTTAAAAAGCAATCCAGTTTGTAAAGATACAGAATGTAAAAAAAGTTCCTTTTTTACCAGCCTGTCACTCATTTCGTTCACCGCCATCAGAAGGACATGATTCAAATATTTCAATACCGTCGTATTTTTATTAGACGCACACCTCAAACAATAAATCTTTATGTTGATTTGTTGAAGTCAAGTTCCTACTGAGCGCTTATATGCAATGTCGTATTACTGTCTCTCCTTAATATGGAAGCTTGTATCACCAAAATGTTGCTCATTCGTTATTATCGTTTGAAGATGTTGATCGAAAACGCAATACGTATATTATATCTTATATGTATACAACTACATTTTCTGTGGGTCTGTGGGTGCGAAATAGTAAAAATAGCCGGTTTTGGCCATCCCTGAGGATCCACAACAATTTTCTCCACCATGTGACAAAATGACACTTTTTCGAACCAAATAATATTTGTTTTTTGATTTTATCCTGTTTAATATTGGGATGGAATATCAATCGGTCAATCTCTGACAATCTACACAAGGCAAAAATGGTATCGAATATATGCATTTTTGTTCTTCGCAGTACAGAGTACTTTACGTTTCGCGACTCTGGTCAACTTTTATAACAGTAATATTGATCAGATTTTGAACATAAATTTTTGGCATCATTAAAATAATATCAAAAAAAAATCCTAATTGGCAATAGATTTTATGCGCACAAAAAAAAAAGAAAGACACTCACGCTTATGTTTACTGGTCCCTCAGTCTCTCTGACACATTTAGATACGAGACAAGTATAAATAGTGCCCCAGGTATCAAGTCAGATATACCATTCCTGTAGAAAACAAGACCTGTTTGGGTCCGTTTCGGCCCTTCCCTGTCAATTTTGGTAATTACATGAACCCGCGCAGCACAGAGTAGCTGAGTATGAGTAACAGAAAAAATAAATAAAAATACCCAAAAATAGTCACGCTGCCCAAAATCTCGTCAATTTTGTTATTTTGGCTTAAAGTAAAATATGAAAATGGTCATTGCATATTGATACCAAATTCTTTGAAATACTGTCCTTTTTCTCAGTTTTCTGATTTGAAATAAAATGCCTGCTTCTCCGGGTTTGGATTGAATTTTATTCTATGACAGTACATGAGCATGGGATAAATAAGCAATTCCAGACTTTTCCCAGTAAATTCAGTGCGAATTCCATCAGGGTATGCAAGGTATGAATTGACATAACTTAGGTGCTATTTCTTTAGTACGAATCGACCCAACGAAAACACAGAACATAGGCTACTGTGTACTCAAGTACTGGTACAAATTAACTTTCATTTTATCACTTTACAAAATGCATTTGTAGTTCAAATTCGAGCAATATGGTACTGAACAAGAACAAAATAGGCCTGATGCCGGTATTGATAGGTGCTGGTACTGGTATTGATTTTACGACTAGACACAATAAAATTGGTTAAAAGTTAACTTATAAACAAAAAAACTACCGAATATCCAAATGATATAAAAAATGATTGCTTCAACTGTTTCGAGCCGACAAAAATTCACCTACAGGACGCACAGGAACTGCGGGAATCTAACCTATTCAGTGTTACTGATCAGTGATGAGACAGTTCAGAGTTAATCACAACTAGACAACGAATTTAAGTTAATACATCCCTACTACAGTACTTACTATGCAGTACATAGTATGGTACCTACTAAACTCTGAGCTTCACTAAAACTATTTTAAGCCATTTTTATGCACAGACAGACAGAAATTGGATGGATAACCTGCTTGCCTCTCGCCTGCACTAACTTAGAACGGCTAATCGACAATAATTGGTTCCAGATTCCTCGAACTGCGAGTCAGCGTTTAAACGCCGGGATACTTTGAACGGTGAGTCAGCAGAAAGCAGATTATATCACTATATGACTACCAGGACAAAACCGGAAATTACAGAAACGCGCAGAATGAGGAAAATGCTTGGGAACGAATAAACAGTATTGTAGTAGTAGTAGTAATTTCATTTATCACCATACAAAACAACTGCATAGAGAGAAAATAAAATTAACACACAGATAACACAAAATCGCATAGAACTGCTCAGTTTTCGAGCTGTGACACCTGTTAGGGCTATTGGTATTTTGGCTAAAGTTCAGAATTAAACAAATACAAAATAATTCATTTTTCAAATTTTCCGCAATCTTTATAATCAAATTTGAAGATTGATGATTGCTGGAAAAAATTGGCGTGATGATGGTATGTATATGTTATGACATGTTGAGTGACGACTCTTCAGACAGGGCTTCGGTGATATTTCGGCCCCGAAGGATAACCAATTTCTCTGAATCTATTGGGAGAAGGGGGCGTACTTGGTCACGAAAGGAAATGGTGTTCTATCAATCTGTAGTGTTTTGCCGCAAGTTGCCATTTGGACGCCAAAATTTAGCGAAGAAGTGCCCAGAAAGGTGACCGTGTCAGCAGCGATGTAAAAAGTTTGGTACTACACAAGAACTCTGTTATGGTCAAACGATTCGACTGGGCTCAAGCGAGTTATAAATGGCTCATAAAAGGGGGACACCGAAGAACCCAAAAGTATCCATTAAGGTTACCATACCAAAAAGGGTGGAAAATGCTCGATGATACATTAGGTTTTTTTAAATTAGGGGAAGGTGGGGTAATGTGGGACGCAAAACTGATACAGAAAGTATTTCATATATTTACAAAGATTATGTACGGATTTTTTAGCAGGATCCACATACTTAGGAAAATCGTTCTTTGTAGTTTAGATGGGTAAAACATCTTGTATTGAGATATTTAATTTCTGCGAATGTTTCTCATATGCATGTGCATCTAAGATATAAAGGTAAGGAGATAGTAGAAAAAGAGAGGAAAAAACTATAGGAAGTAAATGGATAATAAGAAAAAAAGAGAGAACGGAAAATAATAAGTAAAGACAAAAGTGCTTGCTGTTAGTGCAGGGGAAGGGGATGAAATAACAACAGATCTCTGTGCGGTATCGTCGCTAGTCATGTCAAAGGCGCCATCAAATGGAATAAAACAGCTTGAGGTATTCGCTGCGACCTGCTTTCACGTTATTAACTATATTGAACCTAATGATTAGCATGGTAAATGAATACAGCTGTCCATTATTCTTGTATTTCCGAGATCAAATCTTTATTGTCATTCTTTTTTACGACATTGTTCCTGCTGAGACGTTTGAGAACTCCGGATGCATCGTCAATTCGTGGTTAACGTGAAAATATACTCAGAAACAATAACAATAACTGATATGTTTCAAGAACTAATACCCTGAGAGTAGATGGCTTTTGAATTTTCTGCGAAATTCACGTACTGTTTCGGACATTCGTATTTTCCTCGGTATGGAGTTCCATAACTCTTGACCGCTTAATATGATAGATTCTTGTGATATGGACTTTTTATGAAATGGTATCAATAAATTGCTACTATTTCTATCAGATTCGTTATTACTTGACTCAAACGTCCTGTTAAAGTATTCTGGAAGTTGAACAATGGAATATGTGAACATCATTGTGCCAATCTTTTCTTGCCTTTTTGTTTTCTGGCTGAAACGGTTCTCAATATTATTCTTTGCTGAAACGCTAACCTTTCCTGGCAGGCTAACTTTGTTATTGACATGTCTTTCTAACGTACATTTTTGTATGTCATGAGATCGGAACGCTTCTCGTAAGCCAAGTTTTCTACTTCGGAGGTCAGATAGCTCGACTCATGTCTTATGCGCTTCAATCTGCCCTTTTTGTTTTCTCGAATATTTTCCAACCATTGTGAAGGCCTACCTGAATGCTCTAGAAAGTCACCAAGTAATCTAAAATAAAGTAACAAAATCTGAAACATTCGTTCGCGTTTGGGACATGTCCCATTTTGCCCCAAAAAGCAAATACCATTTTGCGCCCAGACTACATTGCAATATCTGACAATTTCACACTTCCACATTATTTTCACACTAACTAATCCTTAGTTAAGTAAAAATTATCTCGACCTAGCTGAACCAACTGAATGCGTTATTCTCAGCACCACTTTAAAGACAAGATTCTGCTAAAAAAATTACATGACAATCGCTTAAAACTGAATCTCGCGTCTACACAAAAGCAGAATATCTCTGAAACTAAATCTTTCCGTCAAAAGAGGAAACAACATGGCTGTCCAAACACGTGACCAGGTTAGGTGAAGCCCAAGGCCAAGTTGATAAAATATTCAGCTGTCCCATTTTACACACCGTCCCGTTTAAACCCCACTTTTCCTTCCGTTTTCAGAAAGTTTTTCTGAAGCAAAAGTAGGCGATTACACAAGGAATGGTCAAAGAAGTAAAGGGGCGTTTTGAAAAAGAAGCAATGAAACGGCTTACACATTGGTGGTGAAAATAGAATATCTTTTTAATCCAAAATCAATTCAAATTTGTACGAGCCGAATCAACATTTGATTCAGAAGCATTTATAATGGACAAACAGGAAGTTGTTAAATACCCAACATCTCATTTATCTTCTGTGAATGTATGGTTTTTGAATTTGTTGATATCGAACCGTTGAAAAATCGAATGGTATAATTATG
>CAVMBJ020000024.1:42173-54100 GCA_963675895.2 Styela plicata
ACCAAGGTTACCCCAGCAGACATCTTTTAGCGGACATCTCTCTCGTTTTCGAAAGTGCGAAAAGTGGTTGCCAAATAGAAGAAAATGCATGGAACGTGATTAGCAGAGCGTGTCGCAAAAATTATTATCTCTCGGAAGGCGGAGCAATGAATTCGGCATGCCAGATAATACGCAGATAAAACAAATAATAAACAGAATGCGATATTTAACTCACAATTTTGATAGATAATTTTTTTCACAGATAAAATTAATTTACTACTCAAGGAAATTCAATACTTCGATAAATAAATAGACAAATAACGAATATACACGCACTACTTTAATACCCTGCCAACACGCGCTCAATTGTTGGATTCAAAAACGGGAATTTAATTGTCCATCTCAATGTGAAATATCGATTTTATTGACCTGGTCCTATTATGAAAAGGAAGAATATCAAATGAAGAACTAATATACCGTTCCGAATGTTTAGTGTGGAGAGAATAGTATTTTCATACAGATTTCAAATTGACCGAAATAGAGAATTAGGTGAAAAACGACGAAACGAATATTTTATGGCCTAAATAAAGCTAGTTTTATTGACGCGCCCCTCTTTTCATCACATATCCACTGAAAGAACATCTGATGAAGGACTTATATACAAAGTTTCAAAAAATTTGTATGGGGGAATAGTAATTTTTATATGGCTTCGAACTCGATCAGAATTGCGATTTGCTAAAAAATGACCAAAACGGAAATTTCAATGCTAAAATGAAGCTAGTTTTATTGACCGCCCTCTTTTATCCTATATCCACTGAAAGAGCATCTGATGAAGAACTGATATACAAAGTTTGAAAAAATTTGTATGGGGAATAGTATTTTTTATATGGCTTCGAACTCTATCAGAATTGCGATTTTTTAAAAAATGACCAAAACGGAAATTTCAATGCTAAAATGAAGCTAGTTTTATTGACGCGCCCCTCTTTTATCCTATATCCATTGAAAAAGCATCTGATGAAGAACTGATATACAAGTTTAAAAAAATTTGTATGGGGGAATAGTATTTTTATATGGCTTCGAACTCGGCCAGAATGGAGATTTTGCTGAAAAATGACGAAAACGGAAACTTTAATGCCAAAATGAAGATAGATTTATAAACGCTCCCTTTTTCATCCTATATCCACTGAAAGAGCATCTGATGAAGAACTGATATACAAAGTTTCAAAAAATTTGTATGGGGGAATAGTATTTTTATATGGCTTCGAAATCGATCAGAATTGCGATTTTGCTAAAAAATGACCAAAACGGAAATTTCAATGCTAAAATGAAGCTAGTTTTATTGACGCGCGCCCCTCTTTATCCTATATCCACTGAAAAAGCATCTGATGAAGAACTGATATACAAAGTTTCAAAAAATTTGTATGGGGGAATAGTATTTTTACATGGCTTCGAACTCTGCCACAATGGCGATTTTGCTGAAAAATGACGAAAACGGAAACTTTAATGCCAAAATGAAGATAGATTTATAAACGCGCCCCTCTTTTCATCCTATATCCACTGAAGAGCATCTGATGAAGAACTGATATACAAAGTTTCAAAAAATTTGTATGGGGGAATAGTATTACGTGAAGAAATATGCGTAACGCTGTTCTGCGGGATGATCCGGTTTTCAGAGTTGACTCCACCGATGGATAGATATTTCACATATCATTCATTTGTAAACCATCCATTTACGTTATGGTTGCTGAATATAACAATATTTTGCCACGTTTCAAAAAAAGGTTTTCTGTGGGTGTTACCAAAAAATTCTTTATAGTTACCCCCATTTCATATATTCTGTATCAACGTCTGCAGCATTGCTAACGCTTATTTTCTTTTTCCTGGTCATGTTACATATATTTGAAAAGCAAATATATATTCCACTATATGGTAATGCATGATCGTGAGAACAACCAGCTCTTTAGGTAAAAGTTTATTTCGTTTTAATAATCGCGCAAGTAAGAGCAAACAATATCCACAAATAGCACACTAATAAATATCCCGAACCTGGTTAATTTTCAGCATTGGATCGATCCATAAAATATCATAGCTGGATTCCAGTCAGCTGCAATCTGACCCTGTAATCCAAACTTTTTATTCAGGAACAGTGAATCTATATCTATACGCCTCGCCAAATCTGTAGGATAAGATTTTCATTTTTAGACTGTTCAAGTTCAAGGTGGACGATTCAGCGGTGTGGCCAACTTCTTGGCAGATATGGAGGAAAGATTTAGTCACATAATAATCTATGCCGGTACAAATGAAATCACAACAAAAGAATACGATGTTATAGAATCAGCAGTGAAAAAATCAATTAAGGAAGCGAAGCGATTGTCAGGAAATGTGTACATATGCGGAACTATCCCTAAATATGGACGAAGCAGAGGAAGACAAGGTTGTGATAGGATCAATAAAGCTATAGAAAAGTATGCCATAGAAGAAAGCATTCAATATATCCCGAGCCTGAATGTCTTGATGAAAATATGTCAATTGATGGATATTTTGAAAAAAGCATGCTTCACATTAATGATGAAGGAGCACTCAAAGTTGTAGAAAAGATAAGTGAATTTATTGACATCAAATGCCAGCAAACTGCAAAGCAGAAGCGGGTGCACGACCCCAGCCCAAAGCACGCAAAAAAACACAAAAGAAGGAAGAAAGCAGTAACACCCTATCAAGAACTTGTACAACCACTCAATGTAGAGAACATGGATAGCAACCAACGAACATAAACCCATGTCATTATCTCAACCAGTACCAACAAATATTGAAGAAATGGACATACAACAGTATCAATTACCGTCATCTCAGCCAAATCCCATGACCCAAGACATCACGGAACAGACTGAGATAATGGAAAATATAGAACAATTGGCTAAAAAATAGAGGACATATCTACTAGAAAACGGTGCTTTCACATCCCACTTCAGCAGGTGAAGCAGTTACTTGATTATACCATATTGTGCCTTTCAATCCTTGTCACTATATAGGGTGAGTATTGCGAGGGTTGCATAACCTAAAAATTTCCTACCAGTTTTGCTCTCAAGTTCAATGGATCTTTAGTTACTTTTACAACGGTTAACGTTAATGGGTTAAGACAATGTGAAAAACGAAAGAGTGCTTTCACTTGTTTTAAAAATAGTAAATGGGACATTATTTTAATCCAAGAAACACATTGTGGAAGTGATAGTGAAGCGAAACTTGGTCAAAAGAATGAGGCAATCACTCAATATGGTCCACTTACTCTAATACTTCCAGTGGTGTAGGAATATTATTTTCTAATAAAATAGATATAAAATTGGATGAAATTGAAATTGACAAATTCGGAAGATACTTAATAATTCAATGGAAATCCTCAGACTTCCATTACGCATTGTGCAACATATATGCTCCTAATAGAAGCAATGATAGAATACAATTGTTTGAATTATTGCAAAGTAAACTAGAAGTTATATCAAACAAAAACGGAAATCTTTCACTGGAAATCATTATTGGAGGTGATTTTAACTGTGTTCTTGAAAAATTAGATAAATATCCAGAACATTTATTCAGACAGGATGAGAGTATCAAACTATTGTGTGATATAATTCAAAAATGGAATTTAACAGATATTGGAGACAGTTAAACATTAATACAAAAAGATATACCTGGAAAACAAAAGCGTTTATAACAATTATACAGCGATGAGCCGTCTTGATAGGTGGTATTTTGTCATCTAACTTGGCAATTTCATTGCAAAACTGTGAAATACCAGTTTTTTACACTATCAGATCACCTGCCGGTTACTGTCACAATAGCATTAACAGGAAATATAAAGCATGGTTCAGGATATTGGAAATTTAATTCAGAGTTGTGTAAATATCAATATTTCTGTGATGGAATCCGAGCCATATTGGAAAAATGGCATTTTGAAATATTTCACTTGCATGAGACTGAAAGAGGCACCTATTGGGATTCAAGCAAAAACAAAATAAAAAATGGGCGATTTATTGTGCGAAAAGAAAAAACTGCAGGAATCCGGAGAAAGAACGTGTTTTATTAGATCAATACAGAGAGGTTCACCAAAAAATGGAAAAGGACTTAGAGAATGATGAAATTAAAAATGAGTTAATTTGCATAGAAAACGAAATAATGGAATACAATAAGCAGAAAGCTCAGGGCGCAATCATTAGATCCAGAATTAAATGGGTAGAAGAGGGTGAAAAATCAAACCAATATTTTTTAAATATGAAAAGAATAGAGCAAGATCACGTATGTTTAATACATATAAAAAGGGTCGATGGTACAATTGTATACAAGCAGGAAGAAATACAAGCAGAACAGATAAACTTTTATTTTAACCTGTATAACAAAGACAGATATTTGATCTCCAAATCCAAAACGACCTTGTCGCTAACATTACAACTAAAATAGTGAATCTAATTGCTCAACTGGTGATGTGCAAACGGTATTTTATATTTTGCCAACGTTTCGAATGTCTATACAGACGTTCTTCATCAGGGCAATGGAATAGTTAAGTTATCAACAATACTATATACTAAAAAGGGGACGTTCTAAAATAAGCTAGTAAATAAGATAAAATACTCTAAATTCTGAGTAAAAAGGAGACATAAAAGGCTAAAGAAAATGTCTAACTTTATCTACGTTGAAAGATAGTCTGATAAGCTGCCGAAACATGCAAGTCTTCTTATCATTCATAGTCTGTGATATGCTGTTGATGTGATATGATTCTAAAAATAGTCTTTTCTTGTAATGATCTTCTCTCTCTAATATAGTAGCTTATTCCCAATCTATTCTGTGGTCATTGCAGTATGCATGCTTGGATAACGCAGACTTTTCATAATCACATTTTCCTACATCTCGCTGGTGTTCTGGCGTTAAAGTTGCGTGTGAGAAATTTCTAATCCATCGAGATTTGTCAATACTTCTAACCGACCCTTCTTTTTTCCTGATACTGCTGAGCTTTTCTTCATGAATTTTATCAATTTTATCTTCAGGGGGGAACATTATCAGCAAATTTACGGAACAGCCATGGGATCACCGGTGTCAGTAGTAGTAGCAAATTTAGTCATGGAAGATGTGGAAGAAAGAGCCCTAACTACATTTGCCAACCCACCTCGCTACTGGAAACGCTTCGTCGACGATACCTTTTGCATAATGAATTCGGCCATTTTGCAAGAATTTTTCCAGCACATCAACAAAATAGAAAAGAGCATCAAATTCACCATGGAAAAAGAGGAGAATAGTTCTATTGCATTCTTAGATATCAACGTTACTAGGAGGGAAGACGGATCATTTAAAACTTCAATTTACCGGAAACCTACTCACACTAACCGGTACTTGAATTTCCAATCAAACCACCCCAACAGCCACAAGAGATCAGTTGTCAACAGCCTCATCAATCGCGCCAAAATGTTAGTTTCAGATGAAAGGGATCAAAAATTTAGTTAAAAAGACCTTGAGAGCCAACGGTTATCCTAAGCGTTTTCTACGCGATTACGTCAAGACAGAACAGATGAAAGAGGAAAATCCGACTAGTAACGTTTTTGCTACCATTCCCTATGTCAAAGGATTCAGTTAAAAAAATAAGAAGGATACTTGAGGAAGCAGACATCAGAGTCTCATACAGACCCACTAATAAGTTAGATGATACACTATCTAAAGTGAAGGATCAAGTTGACCTAAATTAAAGGAAGGGAGTAGTTTATTTGTATCCATGCAAAGACTGCAAAGAGGTATACATATAGAAAAACAAAGAGATTTTTGCCACAAGGTGTCAAGAACACCAGCGAGATGTAGGAAAATGTGATTATGAAAAGTCCTGCGTTATCCAAGCATGCATACTGCAATGACCACAGAATAGATTGGGATGAAGCTACTATATTAGAGAAAGAAGATCATTACAAGAAAAGACTATTTTTAGAATCATATCACATCAACAGCATATCACAGACTATGAATGATAAGAAGACTTGCATGTTTCCGGCAGCTTATCAGACTATCTTTCAACGTAGATAAAGTTAGACATTTTCTTTAGCTTTTATGTCTCCTTTTTACTCAGAATTTAGAGTATTTTATCTTATTTACTAGCTTATTTTAGAACGTCCCTTTTTTAGTATATAGTATTGTTGATAACTTAATATTCCATTGCCCTGATGAAGAACGTCTATATAGACATTCGAAACGTTGGCAAAATATAAAATACCGTTTGCACATCACCAGTTGAGCAATTAGATTCACTATGAATTTCCCTGGTGGCAATCACTCAATCATTACAACTAAAATATCGGAAGAGCAAAGACTAAACTTAGAAACTAAAGTAAGTTAAAAAGAGCTGGATTCAGCTCTAGGCGAATTGAAAGCTAATAAATCTCCAGGCTTAGATGGCTGACAAAAAGAGTTCTATCTGAAAATTTTGAAGTTAATAAAACCAATACTTATCATCCTCTACAAAGGATACCATGATTTAGGGGAGCTTTCGAAAGGCACTATAATTGGACTAATTACTCTATTTTTTAAAAAAGGAGATAAAAAGGATATTAAAAACTGGCGCCCTATAACTTTATTAAATTTTGAATATAAATTGATCGCAAAAGTTCTGGCAAATAGACTTAAAAATGTTTTACCAAATATAATAGATGAGGGACAGACTGCTTTTGTTCCTGGTCGCTCTATTCACGAAAATTTACTCTCAATGCGTGATGATATATTTTGGGCAAACAAACAAAATTTACCACTGGTCATATTTTCAATTGATCAAGAAAAGGCATATGATGTAGTTGATAGGGAATTGTTGATTAAAATTATGTTCAAGAAGGGCTTTGGACCAAATTTCATCAAATGGATAGTTACACTTCATAAAATTCTAGATCTAATATAATAACCAATGGGTATATATCCGATAGTTTTCTTATGACAAGAGGAGTAAAGGCAGGGATGCCCAATTGCTCCACTATTGTATCTGTTCATGTCCGAACTACTATCTTCAAACATCAAATAAATACTAATATAATTGGATTTCAAATTATTCGGGTCAAGAAGAAAAGTTCAAAGGTTATGCAGATGATGTAACTCTGACATTTATAAACTTATTATCAGTCGACGAAAGTCTACAGGATTCTAAGCAATTTTGAACGAGGCACAGGTCTTAAAGTAAATAAAAGTAAAAGTACCATATTCTTATGCGGAGTGCAAAATACTGGAATTTGTGGGAAATTATAAGGTATCACAGTGAGGAACGATGAGATTAAGCATTTAGGAGCTTATTTAGGTAACAATAATACTTCCAGAGACAAAAACTGGAATACAATAATTAATAACATTGAAAAAGTCACTAACATGTGAAATGCAGAAATTTGACAATGAAGGGAAAATTCTTATTTCTAAATCCTTAATGTTGCCAAAACTCTGGCATATTATAAATTTCGAATATATCCCAGAAAAAATATCAAAAAACTAGAAACGGTAATATGGAAATTTATTTGGAACGGAAAGCGCAATTAATAAACAGGACCATTGTTAGCAGGGATATAAATCAAGGAGGATTAAAAATGATGAATGTAAGAATACAGATCCAGGCAATGCAAGTAAAGTGGATTTTGAAGATATTGAGAGGCGAACGTAGTCCATGGACTATGAGGGCAAATTATTATATCAATCAATATTGTGACAGTCTATCGAAAGGCAATCTTGAAATTCTATGTTTTAAATTTTAAATTTGAAAGAAATGTGGCAATACCAATGTTTTATACGAGTACAGTTAATTCCTTCAAAGAAATGCGCTTGCAAACAAATCACCCAATAACAGTCTCAGAAATTAAAATGGAAATTTTGATTAATAACCCCCTAATCATTGATGCCGATTCAAATGAGCCTTTAGCAGCCATGCCAAAATGGGTATTTGCAAAAATAATAACAGTGGGTGACATTGTAGAAAACATTTTTATACGATTTGGCAGAAAAAATTTATTTAAATTATTACACTGTGAATATTACCCAAAGGAGAAGCCAAAATTTTATAATCAAATGTTCTGGGAACTCCAAAAAATTTGAATGAGTGTTCCAGTAAACTGGAAAGAAGTATTGGCTCAAAATCAACAGCAAAATGAATCAAGACATGAAATTGAAAGATATAAAGAGTCTGAGTATTTGACAACAAAAAATATCTACAAAATTATTCAAAAACATCAAAATTCATCATTTGATATACATTATGAATATATTCGAAACAAGCCCCACCTGTTTCAACCCATTAATTGGAACAATATTTTCAAATTTGATATTTCAAATAAGTATAAAGAACTAAGTTATAAAATTGCTCATAATGGACTTCCCACAGGAATAAGCTCAAGTACTGGTATGAGGAAGAATCAGGAAAGTGCATCCTTTGCAATACTAGAATTGAAGTGGAAGAGCAATGTCTTTGTTCTAATTAAAAAAAAAAAAAAAAAAAAAACTTAAGGGCCATGTTTAAATGTAAATTGGTAGGATTGCTCAAACTCATGCCTGAAAACAAAAGGAGAACTTGGTCATGCATAAACACATGGACAATATTCTCAACAAATCCATAATGCTTTAAGACAAGGCAGATCAATTAGCAGTCTACTAGTATGTTTGTGGTTAGTGCTAATCCTTTTTTTTCTTTTTTTTTTCTTTAATATAAAATATGGTATATATACCGGTATATAAACTTAAATTATAACTGAACATTACCACAATCATGTATTGACATGATGATTAATGTGGTGAAATGACTACAAAACTATATGCACTGGATATATGGTGAATCACAACAATCATAACCTTACGAATCTGGATGGATAATATGGAAATGGACTTTAATGAAATCACCAACAAATCGAACTCAAATAAACAATTGGTACAAATAATATATGGTAATGATATATTGGTTAATTGGTATTTATGATATGTGTAATATATGTACTTATATGTAAACGTTATTGCTTGCTATCAATTATTCTATATTATGCACTGTTATCATGATACATTACATATATGTATGTGTGATGTATCATGTTACATATAATAATAAATATATATATTTGGACTATAACTAGAATTTGGGATAAATAACTATGCAAAACTTTCTCTTCTATAACTCATTAAAAAAAAAAATTGTGTATCTATTCTGCTTTCTATATACTTCGGATTACTTTGCATGCATTACAATTGGAATACTTTATACTGGATCTATTACGGATTACTTATTCGGATTTACTATAACATAACATGGCGTTGTCGACAGAGAATTTATCTAACGTGGAATTTGTGAGGAACCTGTCTGAAAACGACATTGCCAAACTAGAACGAGATAACATCAAAATCGCTCTGCGAACTCTGAGCGCGGTGTTTGACGAAAATGCACTCAAATTCTCCCCCGGCCTGCTTCTGAGGGACAAGTTGAACAAGTAAAGCCAGAACAAGAAAGTTCTGAAATTAGGCTCCCAACAAACGTCGCCGATATGATGATGAATGTAATGCAGCAAACAGCTGTCGTATTGCAGGAAACTAGACAAGCCAGTAATCAACGATCGTCAAAAGCAACAATAAAACCGCCACCAGTGTTGGCAGAGGAAACGAATTTCTCTAGTTGGCACCGTTGGTTAACACTTTGGACAGGATACTCAGAGGCAACAAAACTCAACAACACTTCTCAGAAACAACAGCTTTCTACATTATGGAGTTATATGACCCCCGCGATGCTAGAGAAAGTTCAATTTAGCATTGGCATTGATCTCGACACGGAAGAAAATTGCTCGGTCATAATTGGGAAAATTACAGATTTTTTCAAGAAACGCCGCAAACCTGTAGGAGAACGTTACCAATGCTTAACGGCCAAAAAGTCCAAACACGAACTCTTCGATGACTTTCAAATCCGTATAAAAGCTATGGCTCGAGATAGCGATATGCACAACATGACCACCAACGAATTGCTAACAATCATCCTCATTGCAGGCCATGACGATGATGATGCTCGGGCCGAGGCTTTGCGAAGACGACCCTCATTAGGACTGGATGAAGCAGTAGAATTTTTCGTTGCTCGAGAAATAGCCAATAAAGATGCGTGCTTTCCATCCGATAATAATCCTAAAGGGACCGTGCAACTGACAGAACCGGAAAATGATATAGTTTTCGTTCAAAGACGATATCGCCAAACACATCGCTGCAAGTATTGTTGGAGACAAGGCCATGCCGAAAACGACTCCAAATGCCCTGCTCACCATACTTTCACATGGACAAACTGATCTACCGACCACAGTAAAAGTTACAGTATCGCCGAGGGAAGGCAGAGAAATTTACAAATGCTTCCAGATACTGGCGCCAGTGTAACATGGCTGGATACGGCTTCCTCCGTGCCTCCGGTTTTTCTCTTGAATAGTTTGCAAAGACCATCGGTTCGATTGACCGGCGTTGAAGGCAACCACATCAAATGTCTCGGAATATTAGAAGCAATTTTTACCGTGGACAATAGATCAACAAGTGAATCGATATATGTTTGCAGCGGTTTGAAGAAAACGAACGGATTTTTATCTCTTGCAGCTTGCAGACAACTGGGATTGATCTCGCTCGCAATTTCCTAGCCCTGTTACTATTAATACTGTACAAGAGGATTTCCCCAGCAATATTTAACCAAATTCGCTGAAGAAATATGCAAACGTGTTCGTCGAAAAAGAGGGACCACTACCCGCAATGTCAGGTGAACCGATGGATATCGAACTCAAAAAAACTACACTCCATATTCTCTCCGCGTTGCGCGAAACATTTCAATCTGCAAACGGCCGTTAGTTAAGCAAGCGCTGGAGCAACAAAGAGAGCATGGAATTATCGAGAGAGTAGGCGATCGTCATACGGAGTTTTGTGCAGGGCTAGTGGTCGTGTGCCGAAAAAGGACGGAGGAATAAGACTCGCTGTGGACTACACGGAACTTAACAAACAGGTGCTCCGCACGGTGCACAATTCACCAGTGCCATGGGAAGCCTTAACACGCCTTCCACCAGGGTCTCGATTTATTACAACGCTCGATGCAGCACGCGGCTATTGGCAAATGCCGCTCACCAAACGAGCGAAGGACCTAACTACGTTCATAACACCGTGGGGACGGTTCCGATATAACCGTGCGCCAATGGGTTTTGTCTCGACGGGGGACTGTTACTGTCTGAGAGGAGACAGAGCGTTGGAGGGAATAGACGGAGTCGTTAAAATTGTGGACGATATACTGATCGCATCCAGCGACCGGACGCTACATGAACAATTGGTGTCTCAAGTCCTAGAGTGATGTCAACAAAACAAAATTTCACTGAACCCGAAAAAGTTTAGATATTGTTGTCAAAGTGTGCCTTTCGCAGGATATATTGTCAGCTCTGAAGGCATCAAAGCTGACCCAACGAAAATCGAAGCGCTACAAAATTTTCCCAAACCGAAAGATCGCACAGGATTACGTTCATTTCTTGGTTTGGCTAATCAGTTGGGACAATTCAGTTCTGAGCTAGCCACAGCATCGGAGCCGTTGAGGCCACTTCTAAAAGTTAAGAACGATTTCTCTTGGCAAGACGAACACAATCGTGCATTCGAACGTACCAAAACCGTACTTTCACAACCTTCTGTCCTAGCACATTTCAGGCAAGAGCTAGAGACGAGATTAGACACCGATGCATCACGACTAAAAGGGCTTGGCTTTGCCCTTCTTCAAAAGCATGGGAAAGAATGGAAGTTGGTTATATGCGGCAGCCGCTTCTTATTACCTGCCGAAACTAAATATGCGATGGTTGAGCTTGAGGCGACAGCCATGCGATATGCCATGGTAAAATGTTCACTATATTTGGATGAACTTAAGCATTTTGTGGTGATGACGGACCATCGAGCACTTTGTTCCATTTTTAATTCGAAAG
>CAVMBJ020000024.1:54200-71157 GCA_963675895.2 Styela plicata
TTACATTGATTCAGTGTTCTTCAAACTTTTTTCATCACGACCCACTTTGCACGGCCAAATTTTTTCGCGACCCCCACGGACTAAAATGAATAACAATAAAATAAGATTTAATAATACAGAAAATATTGAAAAAATGATAATGTAAGAATGATGTG
Organism: Styela plicata; assembly: GCA_963675895.2. Lineage (NCBI taxonomy): Eukaryota > Metazoa > Chordata > Ascidiacea > Stolidobranchia > Styelidae > Styela > Styela plicata. The sequence continues at coordinate 54,356 of CAVMBJ020000024.1, forward strand.
CTTGCATATTCACGCACAAAAGATAGAATTTTGGCTCTATTTCGTTGATGGTAGGTCTCGGTACTGGTTCTAAATCTTTCAAATTTGATCGATATTTTGTTTATACATAAGTTAGAGTCGAAAAAGATTTTTCACAAAGATAAGTGGAGGTAAAAGGAAGAAGAGCAAGTGTGGCCAGTTCTGACAATAATGGTTATTCCGTTTCTACGCTAACCCAAAAGGAGCTTAACTTCCCCAGCAATGATAGCCTATCATTCTTCAGCATGCTCTCTAAACACATAATCTTAATCAACTAGAAGCGAAGTTTTGTGACGTAACAATAGTTCTGTCATACACGATGGCTGGGAGAGGCATAGACTTACTTTGTTTCTCTAAATAAAACAGTCGCAAAATGGATAGTTTTTTTAAAAGAAAAAGCAACGAATTAAATGGAAACGAAAGGAAATCTAAGAAAGTAGTGTTAAGAAAGTATGACTCTGATTACATCAAATATGGTTTCATTAAAGCAGGCAACGACTTTGAGCCAAAAGCGCAATGTGTTGAGTGTGCACAAATATTGGCGAATGCGTCTTTGAAACCATCGAAGCTTAAGAGGCACCTGGACTCACACCACCCAAAAAGTGCAATGAAACCCAAAGAATATTTTGAGAGAAAGAGGTATGATCTGCAGGCACAGCAGCGAGTCTTGACTTCATTTACTACTCAGACACAGTCAGCATTGAAGGCTAGCTTTTTGGTGGCTGGTCGTGTTGCTCGTTGCAAGAAAGCATTCACAATCGCAGAGGAACTCATCCTACCCAGTGCTATTGATATGTGTCGTGAAGTTATAGGGGGAAAAGCTGCATTAAAACTTGAGTTAGTATCATTGTCTAACAGCACTATTACGAGGAGAATTATTGAAATGAATAATGACATCGAATGTCAGCTGTTGGAAAGAATCCAATCCAGCCCTTATTATTCCATACAGTTGGATGAATCTACTGATTTAACCAATATAGCTTTACTGCTTGTATTTGTAAGGTATTGTGCTGACGGCAATGTTCACGACGACATTCTTTTTTGCAAAGAACTTCCCACAAGAACAACTGCAGATGAGGTAATTCGTTGTCTTGATACCCACTTTGCTAACAAATGTATTGATTGGAAGAACTGTGTGGGTGTGTGCACAGATGGTGCTGCATCAATGACTGGTATCCATCGTGGCGTCGTTAAACAAATCCAGCAGAGAGCAGCACAAGCCAAGTGGACTCACTGCTTTTTACACAGAGAAAACCTCGCTACAAGACAGATGTCACCAGAACTGCATGAGATCATGTCTGTAGCTGTGAAGACTGTGAACTATATCAAGAAGAATGCCCTGCACTCAAGATGTTTTGCTGCCTTGTGCGACAATCTCGATTCAGATCACTTGCAGCTCTTGTATCACAGTGAGGTGAGGTGGCTTTCAAAAGGACATGTTCTTAATCGTCTTTTTGAATTGAGACGTCAAGTTTACGTGTTTCTTCAAGATCAACAATCACCTCTAGCTGAGCATTACATTGATGACTACTTCTGTGCAAAACTGGCTTAACTTTCAGACATATTTGACCAGTTGAATCAACTTAACATGACAATGCAAGGTAGAAACAGCTCAATATTTTTAGTTGCTGATAAAATTGAGGGATTTAAGAAAAAGATAAACCTATGGAAAAGAAGAGTGAAGGATAAACGACTTGATATGTTCCCATTGCTCAGCGAAAACCTTGAATCTAACCCTCATGTAGACATCTGTGAACAAATAATTCATCACCTGGCACAGTTGTTGCAAAAGTTTGATCACTACTTTCCAGAAGATCCACGTCCTGGAAATTTATGGATTTTGAACCCATTTGCTATTAATTCCTCCGCCGAGGATGTGGCTCTGCCTGCAGAACTTGATAATAAACTTATCGAGCTTTCTGAAGACAGCAGTCTCAAGCTTAGTTTTCAAGAAGTAGATCTTCCTTCATTTTGGATCCAAGCAAGCAAGGAATATCCCTCACTATCAGAGCGTGCTGTCAAGTTTCTTTTGCCATTCACGACTACCTACCTTTGCGAGTCCGGCTTCTCAGCTGTAGCTGTAACTAAATCCAAGGCTCGCAACCGCCTAAAAACGGACACTCTTAATGCTACGTTGCGTGTGAGCTTATCTAATATCAAGCCAAGACTTGATCTGATTATATCCAACATGCAAGCTCAAGTTTCGCATTGAAAGTAAATTGCATGTGGGTATATTGTTTCTTTTATCATTATTTGTTTTTCATTCGTTTAATCATATCATTGTGGGTCGCACAAAAAAAATTGCAATAAAAGTGGGTCGCGAACTGAAAAAGGTTGGGAACCACTGGCCTACGGCTTTCGAATTAAAAATGGAACAAAGTGCTCGATGGTCCGTCATCACCACAAAATGCTTAAATTCATCCAAATATAGTGAACATTTTACCATGGCATATCGCATGGCTGTCGCCTCAAGCTCAACCATCGCATATTTAGTTTCGGCAGGTAATAAGAAGCGGCTGCCGCATATAACCAACTTCCATTCTTTCCCATGCTTTTGAAGAAGGGCAAAGCCAAGCCCTTTTAGTCGTGATGCATCGGTGTCTAATCTCGTCTCTAGCTCTTGCCTGAAATGTGCTAGGACAGGAGGTTGTGAAAGTACGGTTTTGGTACGTTCGAATGCACGATTGTGTTCGTCTTGCCAAGAGAAATCGTTCTTAACTTTTAGAAGTGGCCTCAACGGCTCCGATGCTGTGGCTAGCTCAGAACTGAATTGACCCAACTGATTAGCCAAACCAAGAAATGAACGTAATCCTGTGCGATCTTTCGGTTTGGGAAAATTTTGTAGCGCTTCGATTTTCGTTGGGTCAGCTTTGATGCCTTCAGAGCTGACAATATATCCTGCGAAAGGCACACTTTGACAACAATATCTAAACTTTTTCGGGTTCAGTGAAATTTTGTTTTGTTGACATCACAATAGGACTTGAGACACCAATTGTTCATGTAGCGTCCGGTCGCTGGATGCGATCAGTATATCGTCCACAATTTTAACGACTCCGTCTATTCCCTCCAACGCTCTGTCTCCTCTCAGACAGTAACAGTCCCCCGTCGAGACAAAACCCATTGGCGCACGGTTATATCGGAACCGTCCCCACGGTGTTATGAACGTAGTTAGGTCCTTCGCTCGTTTGGTGAGCGGCATTTGCCAATAGCCGCGTGCTGCATCGAGCGTTGTAATAAATCGAGACCCTGGTGGAAGGCGTGTTAAGGCTTCCCATGGCACTGGTGAATTGTGCACCGTGCGGAGCACCTGTTTGTTAAGTTCCGTGTAGTCCACAGCGAGTCTTATTCCTCCGTCCTTTTTCGGCACGACCACTAGCCCTGCACAAAACTCCGTATGACGATCGCCTACTCTCTCGATAATTCCATGCTTCTCTTGTTGCTCCAGCGCTTGCTTAACTAACGGCCGTTTGCAGATTGAAATGTTTCGCGCAACGCGGAGAGAATATGGAGTGTAGTTTTTTTGAGTTCGATATCCATCGGTTCACCTGACATTGCGGGTAGTGGTCCCTCTTTTTCGACGAACACGTTTGCATATTTCTTCAGCGAATTAGGTAAAATATTGCTGGGGAAATCCTCTTGTACAGTATTAATAGTAACAGGGCTAGGAAATGCGAGCGAGATCAATCCCAGTTGTCTGCAAGCTGCAAGAGATAAAAATCCGTTCGTTTTCTTCAAACCGCTGCAAACATATATCGATTCACTTGTTGATCTATTGTCCACGGTAAAAATTGCTTCTAATATTCCGAGACATTTGATGTGGTTGCCTCCAACGCCGGTCAATCGAACCGATGGTCTTTGCAAACTATTCAAGAGAAAACCGGAGGCACGGAGGAAGCCGTATCCAGCCACTGTTACACTGGCGCCAGTATCTGGAAGCATTTGTAAATTTCTCTGCCTTCCCTCGGCCGATACTGTAACTTTTACTGTGGTCGGTAGATCAGTTTGTCCATGTGAAAGTATGGTGGAAATGTCAGTCGTGCCGAGTGTCGTGTGGTTATATCTTTTATCTCTCGGTCCCTGAGGGCATCGCATGGCGAAATGGCCCATTGTGCCACAGTTGAAGCAATTCTTGGTGCGAGCAGGGCATTTGGAGTCGTTTTCGGCATGGCCTTGTCTCCAACAATACTTGCAGCGATGTGTTTGGCGATATCGTCTTTGAACGAAAACTATATCATTTTCCGGTTCTGTCAGTTGCACGGTCCCTTTAGGATTATTATCGGACGGAAAGCACGCATCTTTATTGGCTATTTCTCGAGCAACGAAAAATTCTACTGCTTCATCCAGTCCTAATGAGGGTCGTCTTCGCAAAGCCTCGGCCCGAGCATCATCATCGTCATGGCCTGCAATGAGGATGATTGTTAGCAATTCGTTGGTGGTCATGTTGTGCATATCGCTATCTCGAGCCATAGCTTTTATACGGATTTGAAAGTCATCGAAGAGTTCGTGTTTGGACTTTTTGGCCGTTAAGCATTGGTAACGTTCTCCTACAAGGTTGCGGCGTTTCTTGAAAAAATCTGTAATTTTCCCAATTATGACCGAGCAATTTTCTTCCGTGTCGAGATCAATGCCGATGCTAAATTGAACTTTCTCTAGCATCGCCGGGGTCATATAACTCCATAATGTAGAAAGCTGTTGTTTCTGAGAAGTGTTGTTGAGTTTTGTTGCCTCTGAGTATCCTGTCCAAAGTGTTAACCAACGGTGCCAACTAGAGAAATTCGTTTCCTCTGCCAACACTGGTGGCGGGCGGTTTTATTGTTGCTTTTGACGATCGTTGATTACTGGCTTGTCTAGTTTCCTGCAATACGACAGCTGTTTGCTGCATTACATTCATCATCATATCGGCGACGTTTGTTGGGAGCCTAATTTCAGAACTTTCTTGTTCTGGCTTTACTTGTTTCAACTTGTCCCTCAGAAGCAGGCCGGGGGAGAATTTGAGTGCATTTTCGTCAAACACCGCGCCCAGAGTTCGCAGAGCGATTTTGATGTTATCTCGTTCTAGTTTGGCAATGTCGTTTTCAGACAGGTTCCTCACAAATTCCACGTTAGATAAATTCTCTGTCGACAACGTCATGTTATGTTATAGTAAATCCGAATAAGTAATCCGTAATAGATCCAGTATAAAGTAATCCAATTGTAATGCATGCAAAGTAATCCGAAGTATATAGAAAGCAGAATAGATACACAATTTTTTTTTTAATGAGTTATAGAAGAGAAAGTTTTGCATAGTTATTTATCCCAAATTCTAGTTATAGTCCAAATATATATATTTATTATTATATGTAACCTGATACATCACACATACATATATGTAATGTATCATGATAACAGTGCATAATATAGAATAATTGATAGCAAGCAATAACGTTTACATATAAGTACATATATTACACATATCATAAATACCAATTAACCAATATATCATTACCATATATTATTTGTACCAATTGTTTATTTGAGTTCGATTTGTTGGTGATTTCATTAAAGTCCATTTCCATATTATCCATCCAGATTCGTAAGGTTATGATTGTTGTGATTCACCATATATCCAGTGCATATAGTTTTGTAGTCATTTCACCACATTAATCATCATGTCAATACATGATTGTGGTTATGTTCAGTTATAATTTAAGTTTATATACCGGTATATATACCATATTTTATATTAAAGAAAAAAAAGGATTAGCACTAACCACACACATACTAGTAGACTGCTAATTGATCTGCCTTGTCTTAAAGCATTATGGATTTGTTGAGAATATTGTCCATGTGTTTATGCATGACCAAGTTCTCCCTTTTGTTTTCAGGCATGAGTTTGAGCAATCCTACCAATTTACATTTAAACATGGCCCTTAAGTTTTTTTTTTTTTTTTTTTTTAATTAGAACAAAGACATTGCTCTTCCACTTCAATTCTAGTATTGCAAAGGATGCACTTTCCTGATTCTTCCTCATACCAGTACTTGAGCTTACTTCCTGTGGAAAGTCCATTATGAGCAATTTTATAACTTAGTTCTTTATACTTATTTGAAATATCAAATTTGAAAATATTGTTCCAATTAATGGGTTGAAACAGGTGGAGCTTGTTTCGAATATATTCATAATGTATATCAAATGATGAATTTTGATGTTTTTGAATAATTTTGTAGATATTTTTTGTTGTCAAATACTCAGACTCTTTATATCTTTCAATTTCATGTCTTGATTCATTTTGCTGTTGATTTTGAGCCAATACTTCTGTCCAGTTTACTGGAACACTCATTCAAATTTTTTGGAGTTCCCCAGAACATTTGATTATAAAATTTTGGCTTCTCCTTTGGGTAATATTCACAGTGTAATAATTTAAATAAATTTTTTCTGCCAAATCGTATAAACTGTTTTCTACAATGTCACCCACTGTTATTATTTTTGCAAATACCCATTTTGGCATGGCTGCTAAAGGCTCATTTGAATCGGCATCAATGATTAGGGGGTTATTAATCAAAATTTCCATTTTAATTTCTGAGACTGTTATTGGGTGATTTGTTTGCAAGCGCATTTCTTTGAAGGAATTAACTGTACTCGTATAAAACATTGGTATTGCCACATTTCTTTCAAATTTAAAATTTAAATATAGAATTTCAAGATTGCCTTTCGATAGACTGTCACAATATTGATTGATATAATAAATTGCCCTCATAGTCCATGGACTACGTTCGCCTCTCAATATTTTCAAAATCCACTTTACTTGCATTGCCTGGATCTGTATTCTTACATTCATCATTTTTAATCCTCCTTGATTTATATCCCTGCTAACAATGGTCCTGTTTATTAATTGCGCTTTCCCGTTCCAAATAAATTTCCATATTACTGTTTCTAGTTTTTTGATATATTTTTCTGGGATATATTCGAAATTTATAATATGCCAGAGTTTTGGCAACATTAAGGATTTAGAAATAAGAATTTTCCCTATCATTGTCAAATTTCTGCATTTCCACATGTTAGTGACTTTTTCAATGTTATTAATTATTGTATTCCAGTTTTTGTCTCTGGAAGTATTATTGTTACCTAAATAAGCTCCTAAATGCTTAATCTCATCGTTCCTCACTGTGATACCCTTATAATTTCCCCACAAATTCCAGTATTTTGCACTCCCGCATAAGAATATGGTACTTTTACTTTTATTTACTTTAAGACCTGTGCCTCGTTCAAAATTGCTTAGAATCCGTAGACTTTCGTCGACTGATAATAAGTTTATAAATGTCAGAGTTACATCATCTGCATAACCTTTGAACTTTTCATCTTGACCCGAACAATTTTGAAATCCAATTATATTTGTATTTATTTTGATGTTTGAAGATAGTAGTTCGGACATGAACAGATACAATAGTGGAGCAATTGGGCATCCCTGCCTTACTCCTCTTGTCATAAGAAAACTATCGGATATATACCCATTGGTTATTATATTAGATCTAGAATTTTTATGAAGTGTAACTATCCATTTGATGAAATTTGGTCCAAAGCCCTTCTTGAACATAATTTTAATCAACAATTCCCTATCAACTACATCATATGCCTTTTCTTGATCAATTGAAAATATGACCAGTGGTAAATTTTGTTTGTTTGCCCAAAATATATCATCACGCATTGAGAGTAAATTTTCGTGAATAGAGCGACCAGGAACAAAAGCAGTCTGTCCCTCATCTATTATATTTGGTAAAACATTTTTAAGTCTATTTGCCAGAACTTTTGCGATCAATTTATATTCAAAATTTAGTAAAGTTATAGGTCGCCAGTTTTTAATATCCTTTTTATCTCCTTTTTTAAAAAATAGAGTAATTAGTCCAATTATAGTGCCTTTCGAAAGCTCCCCTAAATCATGGTATCCTTTGTAGAGGATGATAAGTATTGGTTTTATTAACTTCCAAAATTTCAGATAGAACTCTTTTGTCAGCCCATCTAAGCCTGGAGATTTATTAGCTTTCAATTCGCCTAGAGCTGAATCCAGCTCTTTTTCACTTACTTTAGTTTCTAAGTTTAGTCTTTGCTCTTCCGATATTTTAGTTGTAATGATTGAGTGATTGCCACCAGGGAAATTCATAGTGAATCTAATTGCTCAACTGGTGATGTGCAAACGGTATTTTATATTTTGCCAACGTTTCGAATGTCTATATAGACGTTCTTCATCAGGGCAATGGAATATTTAAGTTATCAACAATACTATATACTAAAAAGGGGACGTTCTAAAATAAGCTAGTAAATAAGATAAAATACTCTAAATTCTGAGTAAAAAGGAGACATAAAAGGCTAAAGAAAATGTCTAACTTTATCTACGTTGAAAGATAGTCTGATAAGCTGCCGGAAACATGCAAGTCTTCTTATCATTCATAGTCTGTGATATGCTGTTGATGTGATATGATTCTAAAAATAGTCTTTTCTTGTAATGATCTTCTCTCTCTAATATAGTAGCTTCTTCCCAATCTATTCTGTGGTCATTGCAGTATGCATGCTTGGATAACGCAGACTTTTCATAATCACATTTTCCTACATCTCGCTGGTGTTCTTGACACCTTGTGGCAAAACTTCTCTTTGTTTCTCCTATGTATACCTCTTTGCAGTCTTTGCATGGGATACAATAAACTACTCCCTTCCTTTAATTTAGGTCAACTTGATCCTTCACTTTAGATAGTGTATCATCTAACTTATTAGTGGGTCTGTATGAGACTCTGATGTCTGCTTCCTCAAGTATCCTTCTTATTTTTTCACTGAATCCTTTGACATAGGGAATGGTAGCAAAAACGTTACTAGTCGGATTTTCCTCTTTCATCTGTTCTGTCTTGACGTAATCGCATAGAAAACGCTTAGGATAACCGTTGGCTCTCAAGGTCTTTTTAACTAAATTTTTGATCCCTTTCATCTGAAACTAACATTTTGGCGCGATTGATGAGGCTGTTGACAACTGATCTCTTGTGGCTGTTGGGGTGGTTTGATTGGAAATTCAAGTACCGGTTAGTGTGAGTAGGTTTCCGGTAAATTGAAGTTTTAAATGATCCGTCTTCCCTCCTAGTAACGGCGATATCTAAGAATGCAATAGAACTATTCTCCTCTTTTTCCATGGTGAATTTGATGCTCTTTTCTATTTTGTTGATGTGCTGGAAAAATTCTTGCAAAATGGCCGAATTCATTATGCAAAAGGTATCGTCGACGAAGCGTTTCCAGTAGCGAGGTGGGTTGGCAAATGTAGTTAGGGCTCTTTCTTCCACATCTTCCATGACTAAATTTGCTACTACTACTGACACCGGTGATCCCATGGCTGTTCCGTAAATTTGCTGATAATGTTCCCCCCTGAAGATAAAATTGATAAAATTTATGAAGAAAAGCTCAGCAGTATCAGGAAAAAAGAAGGGTCGGTTAGAAGTATTGACAAATCTCGATGGATTAGAAATTTCTAACACGCAACTTTAACGCCAGTACAAAAGGAAGTATTAGAACTCGGCTTGAATTTCGCGGTAGTACAACGACAACCACCTTTCAAGAAAATTTTATCGGAAGCTGAGGCAGCTTTAGCAAGACTACCAAAGGAAAACGCAAATTTGGCACGTAACAAACTGGCTTTGACATTTCGGAATCAACCTCGACCTACACCAAATTTAAATAAAGATCAAAGACTTGCTCTAAAGAAACTGAAGGATAACAAAGAGATTACCATTTTGAAGGCTTACAAAGGAAACTGCACAGTAGTTTTAGACACACAGGAAGATGAAAGACATTCTCAGTGACAAAACTACATACAGAAAATTAGAACGGAATCCCACAGCAGCAACAGAAAGAAAAGTAGCTCAATTCGTTTGGAAACTTAGACAGGAAAATAAAATTGGGAATTCGACCGCCCATTACCTTAGGAACACGGATGCTACGCCTCCTGCTCTTTATGGTTTGCCAAAAATCCATAAAGAGGGAACCCCATTTAGGCCTATTGTCTCGTTTTGCGGATCACCTACATACGAATTAGCTAAATTTATTTCGCGCATTTTATCTCCATTAGTCGGTAACACGGAAAGGCATGTTCGCAATTCAAAAGAATTTGCACAGGATATCCAGGAAATGTACATTAAAGACGATGAAATGCTCGTTTCATTTGATGTAGTTTCATTATTCACGAAAGTCCCGGTAAATCTAGCCATTGCTGTTGCCAGGAAAAGGTTAGAACTTGACAACACCTTGAAGAAACAAACCTCCCTCACTGTTGACCAAATATGTGAAGGATTAACGATATGTTTGACCGCAACAAATTTTATCTTCAGGGGGGAACATTATCAGCAAATTTACGGAACAGCCATGGGATCACCGGTGTCAGTAGTAGTAGCAAATTTAGTCATGGAAGATGTGGAAGAAAGAGCCCTAACTACATTTGCCAACCCACCTCGCTACTGGAAACGCTTCGTCGACGATACCTTTTGCATAATGAATTCGGCCATTTTGCAAGAATTTTTCCAGCACATCAACAAAATAGAAAAGAGCATCAAATTCACCATGGAAAAAGAGGAGAATAGTTCTATTGCATTCTTAGATATCGCCGTTACTAGGAGGGAAGACGGATCATTTAAAACTTCAATTTACCGGAAACCTACTCACACTAACCGGTACTTGAATTTCCAATCAAACCACCCCAACAGCCACAAGAGATCAGTTGTCAACAGCCTCATCAATCGCGCCAAAATGTTAGTTTCAGATGAAAGGGATCAAAAATTTAGTTAAAAAGACCTTGAGAGCCAACGGTTATCCTAAGCGTTTTCTATGCGATTACGTCAAGACAGAACAGATGAAAGAGGAAAATCCGACTAGTAACGTTTTTGCTACCATTCCCTATGTCAAAGGATTCAGTGAAAAAATAAGAAGGATACTTGAGGAAGCAGACATCAGTCTCATACAGACCCACTAATAAGTTAGATGATACACTATCTAAAGTGAAGGATCAAGTTGACCTAAATTTAAGGAAGGGAGTAGTTTATTGTATCCCATGCAAAGACTGCAAAGAGGTATACATAGGAGAAACAAAGAGAAGTTTTGCCACAAGGTGTCAAGAACACCAGCGAGATGTAGGAAAATGTGATTATGAAAAGTCTGCGTTATCCAAGCATGCATACTGCAATGACCACAGAATAGATTGGGAATAAGCTACTATATTAGAGAGAGAAGATCATTACAAGAAAAGACTATTTTTAGAATCATATCACATCAACAGCATATCACAGACTATGAATGATAAGAAGACTTGCATGTTTCCGGCAGCTTATCAGACTATCTTTCAACGTAGATAAAGTTAGACATTTTCTTTAGCCTTTTATGTCTCCTTTTTACTCAGAATTTAGAGTATTTTATCTTATTTACTAGCTTATTTTAGAACGTCCCCTTTTTAGTATATAGTATTGTTGATAACTTAACTATTCCATTGCCCTGATGAAGAACGTCTGTATAGACATTCGAAACGTTGGCAAAATATAAAATACCGTTTGCACATCACCAGTTGAGCAATTAGATTCACTATTTTAGTTCTAATGTTAGCGACAAGGTCGTTTTGGATTTGGAGATCAAAATATCTGTCTTTGTTATACAGGTTAAAATAAAAGTTTATCTGTTCTGCTTGTATTTCTTCCTGCTTGTATACAATTGTACCATCGACCTTTTTTATTGTATTAAACATACGTGATCTTGCTCTATTCTTTTCCATATTTAAAAAATATTTGGTTGATTTTTCACCCTCTTCTACCCATTTAATTCTGGATCTAATGATTGCGCCCTGAGCTTTCTGCTTATTGTATTCCATTATTTCGTTTTCTATGCAAATTAACTCATTTTTAATTTCATCATTCTCTAAGTCATTTTCCATTTTTTGGTGAACCTCTCTGTATTGATCTAATAAAACACGTTCTTTCTCCGATTCCTGCAGTTTTTTCTTTTTCGCACAATAAATCGCCCATTTTTTATTTTGTTTTTGCATGAATCCCAATAGGTGCCTCTTTCAGTCTCATGCAAGTGAAATATTTCAAAATGCCATTTTTCCAATATGGCTCGGATTCCATCACAGAAATATTGATATTTACACAACTCTAAATTAAATATCCAATATCCTGGACCATGCTTTATATTTCCTGTTAATGCTATTGTGACAGTAACCGGCAGGTGATCTGATGGTGTAAAAACTGGTATTTCACAGTTTTGCACTGAAATTGCCAAGTTAGACAAATGACAAATACCACCTATCAAGACGGCTCATGGCTCATGTATAATTGTTAAAACGCTTTTGTTTCCAGGTATATCTTTTTGTATTAATGTTTAACTGTCTCCAAATATCTGTTAAATTCCATTTTTGAATTATATCACACAATAGTTTGATACTCTCATCCTGTCTGAAGAAATGTTCTGGATATTTATCTAATTTTTCAAGAACACAGTTAAAATCACCTCCAATAATGATTTCCAGTGAAAGATTTCCGGTTTTGTTTGATATAATTTCTAGTTTACTTTGCAATAATTCGAACAATTGTATTCTATCATTGCTTCTATTAGGAGCATATATGTTGCATAATGCGTAATGGAAGTCTGAGGATTTCCATTGAATTATTAAGTATCTTCCGAATTTGTCAATTTCAATTTCATCCAATTTTATATCTATTTTATTAGAAAATAATATTCCTACACCACTGGAAGTATTAGAGTAAGTGGACCATATTGAGTGATTGCCTCATTCTTTTGACCAAGTTTCCGCTACACTATCACTCAATCACTCAATCTTTCCGCTACACTATCACTTCCACAATGTGTTTCTTGGATTAAAATAATGTCCCATTTACTATTTTTAAAACAATTGAAAGCACTCTTTCGTTTTTCACATTGTCTTAACCCATTAACGTTAACCGTTGTAAAAGTAACTAAAGATCCATTGAACTTGAGAGCAAAACTGGTAGAAAATTTTAGGTTATGCAACCCTCGCAATACTCACCCTATATAGTGACAAGGAATTGAAAGGCACAATATGGTATAATCAAGTAACTGCTTCACCTCCTCCATCTTCACCTGCTGAAGTGGGATGTGAAGCACCGTTTCTAGTAGATATGTCTCTATTTTTGGCCAATTGTTCTATATTTTCCATTATCTCAGTCTGTTCCGTGATGTCTTGGGTCATGGGATTTGGCTGAGATGACGGTAATTGATACTGTTGTATGTCCATCTCTTCAATATTTGTTGGTACTGGTTGAGATAATGACATGGGTTTATGTTCGTTGGTGCTATCCATGTTCTCTACATTGAGTGGTTGTACAAGTTCTGATAGGGTGTTACTGCTTTCTTCCTTCTTTTTGTGTTTATTTGCGTGCTTTGGGCTGGGGTCGTGCACCCGCTTCTGCTTTGCAGTTTGCTGGCATTTGATGTCAATAAATTCACTTATCTTTTCTACAACTTTGAGTGCTCCTTCATCATTAATGTGAAGCATGCTCTTTTCAAAATATCCATCAATTGACATATTTTCATCAAGACATTCAGGCCTCGGGATATATTGAATGCTTTCTTCTATGGCATACTTTTCTATAGCTTTACTGATCCTATCACAACCTTGTCTTCCTCTGCTTCGTCCATATTTAGGGATAGTTCCGCATATGTACACATTTCCTGACAATCGCTTCGCTTCCTTAATTGATTTTTTCACTGCTGATTCTATAACATCGTATTCTTTTGTTGTGATTTCATTTGTACCGGCATAGATTATTATGTGACTAAATCTTTCCTCCATATCTGCCAAGAAGTTGGCCACACCGCTGAATCGTCCACCTTGAACTTGAACAGTCTTTACCTTAGTTGCATCGCTCTTGTAACCGATTCTTCGTACTTGTGAATCTCCGATTATCAATATTTGTCTCGTACTTTCTTTAGGGTATATTGCGATGGGGTCAAAAGAATTATTTTTTTCAACCAATTTTGTGGCTTCTGCTGTTTGAGTATTCTTAAGTTTGGGTTTGAGTTTTACAGTTTTTGATTTTATTTGTTGTTCGTCTGATGTGGCTTTTTTGGTTTCCAACATTTCATGATGAGCTGCTTGGTTCATATCAATTTTCACGGTTTCTGGACTGAATATTATTGGTGGTATATTGCCTGTTGAATTATTACCTAGATCTCTCACAGTTATTTGTTCTGGCTCATATCCTGTTTCCATTGATCTTGATCCATGTTCTTCGAGAGTTTGGCATGCTGTTGAAGTTTGATTTGTGGTTTCTTGTTAGAAAGATGTTGTTTTTTGCTGTTTCGACATTAAAGTTTCCTGTCTTTGTATTTCCTTTTGTATTTCCTTAACTACATCTTTTGCAAGTATTTTGGCCTGTTTTTCATTTTCTTTTTGCTGTTTGGGCATTTGTTTGGTTAGACTGTCAATTCCGCTATGTTTTTTGGAATTACTTTGTCCGTCTATTATTGGGTGTTGTTTGTCACTTTTATCTTTTTCCACTCTCTTTTTCAATCGACAATCTTTTTCCAGGTGGGGTTTACCTACACCATCACAATATTGACATTTTCTCCTTTTCGGGCAGTGCTGGACAACGTGCGCCATTGACTTGCATATGTAACACCAGTGATCTTCATTTTTCTGGTTTGTTGATGGCATAATATAATGAACTTTTATTTCATCTCCTGTGTATTTTTTGGGCAATCTATATAATCGGTGGAATATCGTGTAAAAGCAGCATTTTACATTTACGTACCCCATCTTCTATTCCATCATCATCTACTGATCTTGTGACTGACTTTATTTCACCGAATACAGAGAGTATATCCTCCAAAACTTCATCTGTCACTTCTGCAGGTACTCTTGATAATGTAACTTCAGTTGCATTCGAGAAGACTTCTTCCGGGAATGCTGTAAATTCTTTGTCATTATACTTATATTTGAGACCTCCATCGAGTACTAGCTTAAATGCCGCTTCTGACGTGAGCTTAATTCGCCATATTCCATCTATCGGGTACATGCATTTTATTGTGCCATTTCCAGCTTTATCCAAAATAATTTTCTTTACTGTATCTCTATACAGCCATCCATTACATTTAAATTTTATGTTGACAGTAAATTGGTGTTCCACTACCCCTCCACCATCGTCGTCGTCGTCGTCATCATCTCCCATTGTTCAAGACGTTAGTTTTTGCGCTCCTCGGGAAAAATATACTTAATTACTTTACTTATAAAACACCGAATAAAACACCAGAACTTCACTCAGTACCGTAGTACCGCAGTACCGCATCACAGATCACGAAGCGTGTAAACACGCCATCGTGTACACATACGCGATACACAAACGCTAACAGATCAAAACAAGTCTGACTAATGGTGATTACCGACGATCAGCTCACGATTGCTGATGGCCAATTATTACTTGGTTGTGCGCGATCATTACATCGCGTCTATACATCACATATATATATTTTTTTTTTTTTTGGAAAAATTCAAAATTCTCTTTTTTGTAAATTCTCTTTTATTTCAAAATAAGGATCAATTTTATTAAATATCATCCACATCAATGTTTTCAATTTTTCCTATGTGATAAACAATGTAAATATATAAATATTTTTTTATTTATAAATTGTACAAAGACGAAGTTAGTTTTCAATGCTATAAGTTGCGTCTGTTTTGTTATTATCATCTTTGGTGGATAGCTCGCAAGAATCTAGTAATCCATTTTCATCCGAACTATCTTTTTTGTGTTGGAATATTTTTTTTTTTTGGAGGGGGGTGGGGTGCCTTTTCGAAAGGCTTAATATCATAAAATGATACAAGTGAATTAGCAAAGACCACATTGCCTCTGCTTTTCTGTGAATTTGCTTATGAATCATCCAGATCTTTGAACGACTCCTATCGTGTTCATGACCTATCTTCATGGGCACGCAAATTCCCTTTACCAAATCAGTGGAATTGTCATTTGAGGTTTCGCGATCGTCATGACGCAGGTTCGTTCCCGTGAAGGATGTTGATTAACTGGACGCCCCGTCGGGGTGCACGGGGGTTCACGTAAGCAGTGCTTACGGCTTACTTGGCCAACCATGCACAAGAAAAATGAAAGATATGATGAGCCAAAAAACCTTCACCCCGTTTCGGAATTGGATCTGCCCGAGATGAGTTCGCAGCAGTTCGCTTTCATCTCACACAGGATAAAAATGAAAATCTTATCCTACAGATTTGGCGAGGCGTATAGATATAGATTCACTGTTCCTGAATAAAAAGTTTGGATTACAGGGTCAGATTGCAGCTGACTGGAATCCAGCTATGATATTTTATGGATCGATCAATGCTGAAAATTAACCAGGTTCGGGATATTATTAGTGTGCTATTTGTGAATATTGTTTGCTCTTACTTGCACGATTATTAAAACGAAATAAACTTTTACTTAAAGAGCTGGTTGTTCTCACGATCATGCATTACCATATAGTGGAATATATATTTGCTTTTCAAATATATGTAACATGACTAGGAAAAAGAAAATAAGCGTTAGCAATGCTGCAGACGTTAATACAGAATATATGAAATGGGGGTAACTATAAAGAATTTTTTTGGTAACACCCACAGAAAACCTTATTTTGAAACATGGCAAAATATTGTTATATTCAGCAACCATAACGTAAATGGATGGTTTACAAATGAATGATATGTGAAATATCTATGCATCGGTGGAGTCAACTCTGAAAACCGGATCATCCCGCATAACAGCGTTAC
>CAVMBJ020000024.1:79900-97521 GCA_963675895.2 Styela plicata
ACTATTTTTACTACATTTGAAAAAATATGTTTGAGTAATTTCGCAGTCTTACCGCCACACTGATTGACTGAGTGATTGAAGAATTGATAGTTGAAGAAATGGCAGAGGTCACAGAGAGCGCTGTGGTTTCTAGACATTCACATTGCTATTGAAAAGTGAGAGTATTAGAGAAGTGGAATATTCTGCCTGTTTAGATGCCGTTGCCAGCATTGAACTGAAAATAATAAATTTGTGAGTACTGTACTTTGAATTTTTGAAATTCATCTGAATTGCCACTGCCACTTGACGTTGAAGCTACATCATTGTCTTTGGTTGCTTGCGCTATTCGACTCGAACCTGAAGGTTCCTAGTAAATACATTTAACATAAATATATTAAAAGTAATAAAATCCACTTGAATGAATGTATTGTTTCACAAGTGTTTTCAAAACAAATTTAAATTCAGATTTAAATAGTTTTTCATATAGTGGATCAAGTTTTTTTAGAGGTATTGCTGATGGTTTTGGCTCTGTAAATATTGTGTGGGATAACATTCAAATAACATTCTCAGTTTTCTAAAAATCATTGCCCAATGAATATCACATATCTTCAGACTTTGGGAATAGCATACTCATCTTCGTAGTAAAACTTCATTCCCTTTATATAGCAACCTATCACCGCATTTCTTTTCCTGTCGGCGGGCAGAAAATTCGCGTCTTTATGAAGTTAATACCATATATCCGATTATCATAAAAATTTCCCACGTTCATTTGAATATTTGAACTGGGAAAGTAATAACTTAGGCTACAATGACATTTTTTGGCTAACCGATACATATTATTAAAGTGGCCATTGATTGCGTTTATATTTTGAAAATTTTTTTTAATATAATTTTTCATGAAATCAAGACTGAGTAAATCTAAAAATTGTAACATATAAGTTAACACTATACATAGGATACAGGATAGGCAAGGCCATTGATCTGGAAACTAAAGTCATCTAGACGATTTATATTTCATAGTCAACATTTTTATTTAAACATTGGCACATTTGTTGATTCAATGTATAATGATTTCTTATGGTGCAAAAAATGATATCAGAAATATTGATAAGCTATTCGGTATCCAATCTTATCAAAACCACCACCAATACCTATACTTAAGAGAGTCCAACCAAAAATGGCCACATTCTGTATTTTTGATGGTATGGTTCTGCATGGTAAAAAACACGCATACCTTAAATTTTTTGTATTGATCAAGAATTAACAATTTAGTAAAATCAGATTTTTTGCTGACCGAAAATAGCTGCGGTATCAAACTCGCCCGGTTTTCAGTTTTTCCTAGCAGGCCTATATTTTTAGAAAAAAAGTGAAATATTTTCAGGCCATAACTTACGATTCAGGGGATGTGTAAACAGTAAATAAGTGAAACTTACAAAAAAGAAAACAAAGAGGTGTCGTAGCAAAACCGAACAATGAGGAAGTCAAAAATCATAATACCCACCATATTATCTACACGCGATGGAACGAAACGACAGCCGGCTAACTCTGAATAGGCTACTGCACTTGCAGCCCGTACTTTGTATAGACAAAAGTCGTAGTGAAAGGGTGGAAGGAGTCAAATGTTCGTGAACCTAATAGGGGAGGGGAGGAGGGGCCTTTATTGTTTTAAGTTTCTTTGCTAAAGGGAACGCTCTGTGGTGAAACGGTCAAATCAGAGACGTTCTTTGATACACTTTTCACATTTCAGACAGAAATGACCCAATAAATATTTTTGTTAGCCATTGTAGTACCATGTATGACCTATACATAAATTGAGCGTCACAAATGCGTAAAATAAGTGTATTGAAATTTTTCCATAACAGATTACATATACACGATACATTCACCCACGGAGACTTTAGTACGCCAATATCGTACAATGCGCCATGCACAAACTGCATTGTGCTTTCAGATTGATTAGACACTGTTGATGGATAAATATATAATTTTGCTTAGAAAGTCGCATGTAAAGGCACTAGAGTATTACACCATAAAAAAATCGTAGAATGTCCTTCTTTGTTAAAATTCAAGGCCGGTAAATCATCTACGTCTTTGCTTCCTTTTAGTCGCCTCTTACAACATGAAACACGTTTTCGTATCTTCTTTTTTCTTGTAGGGAATTAGCCTTTCATATCTTTAGATGCTTTAGGAGTGTATATTAGACTCGGCCCATGTGCACACGGATCCGTTTAAATGAGAATACACGAAATCGAGTAAAAGTTCGTTCTGTTGGTTCCGCGTCTACACGAACAAATCCTGCATTTTTTCACTCATGTTTTCTCTCACTTTCTCTCTCATTTCGCCATTTGTCTTTTAAAAATCATGCTGTCTTTCGGGTTTGACTGATAGTGGATTCCATGTAGGATGATGGAAGTGTAGCATATATTATATTAAATGCACTTGAATTTGGCGAAATTCAATGCTTTTTCAAATGGTAACAAATTTATGATATTCTAAATTATATTACATTGTCACGATTATAACGCGTGGCTAATTAAAAACAAGTACGAACGAAAATCCTTCAGGGCAAGTTTTGGCTAATTCAAAATGACCGTATAACTTGTTTTGTGAGGGCATAGAGGACGGAGCTACGAACGGGCGTGCAGTAAGAATTAACAGGCCCTTGGCCATCTGACCAGGCGATTTTACTTTCATATTGGATTCGTATCAACTATAATTTTATCTCAATAAATATGTCAAAATACTCTTTACCCTACGGAAGATAACTATCGTACGGTTGATTATTGATCGACCTGGCCTAAAAAACAATGTCATATGCCTGGATCAACCAGCATCTGCCTTTAAGTTAGGGTAAAAATGTTCTGCAAGATCAGATGATATATATTTTTACTCAATGCACGTTGCAAAGTTACACGTACGTCCAATATGATTTTTTGTCGACTTCTGAACGAATTCGTTTTCGTGTGCACGTGGCCTTATTTTCATTCATTTCCATTGTCCTGATATTCAGATACCAATCATATTGATCACACGCTGTTGAATACGGCCAGGTAGTAACAGCGGCACAGAACCAAAATGAAAACAACCCAGCTAACAAATTCATATGGCCACCACATGCTAAGAGCATGTCGTGTTTATGGTAACCATGTGCCGAAACCATATGATCACCATAAGAATCTGTGAACACTTTTTCATGAGCTGAAGATATGGCAAAGGCACATGTCTTTCGGTGAAACTCCCGAAGTTAAGATATGGCCTCAGCATGATATTTTATGACCGCCATATGCTCTCCATGAGAAATCTCCCCACCTATTAAAACCACCCCATTTCCTATATTGAATATGCAGGACCTTAAGCTTGCGCAGACGCTAGAAATGAGTGCTTTCTCAATTCTGAAGTACCCAACCGATTCAAAATAACAAGACATATTCCTGTTCACTCTTGAATTTATTGACAACTTGTACATGATAAAAATGAGGAACGAATCTGTAAAAATAAATATACAATTATAAGTAGCGTCAGGATGTTTTTTCCACTTTCCACTTCCAATTACCACTTGATCAAGGCAGTTCAGTTCCGTTTGCGCACTGCTTCCGGCCTTGCGCAAGAGTGAATTTCAATAAAAACTAGAACTGTTACACAGTACTACAAAGGCTTTCCCCTGACTATGATAAACACTGTCATCACTGGATCTTCCATGAGTACTCGTATATTTTCTAAGAGATATCTTACAACACACAGATTTCTGGACCGAGATTCAAGCTGACAAACAAAGTTATGCAAAAATCAAGTTTCACCTTTCATGATATTAAATCAGGCCATGCATACTACCACTATAATCCGAAGAAGTCGCATGTACACCACGGACTGGTGTATCAGTATCAAAACTTATCTTTACACTCTTTTTGATCTATCTAATGATATATGTATGGGTCATGCGTGGGACAGAATAGGTATGGTCTCTTGAAATTATTTTTGAGTTATTCAACTCACGACTGTGCCAAATCAGTAACAAATCCGATCTTTATACCTCTTTTTGATCTATCCAATGATATATGTGAGGCATATGCATAGGACAGACAAGGTATGGAGTCTTAAAATTATATTTGAATTATTCGTGCTAGGTCTGTGTCAAATCATCAATAAAGCCCATCTTTACACTCTTTTTTGTCTATTCGATGATATATACACGTGTCATGCATGGAACAGACAAGGTATAGTGTTTTGAAATTATATTTAGTTCTTCAAATCAGGATTGTGTCGAATCAACACCCAAGACCATATTTACACTCTTTTTGATCTATCCAATGATATATGTATGGGCCATGCATGGAACAGACAAGGTTTGGTGTCTTGAAATTATTTTTGGTTCTTTCCTCTCCGGACTATGTCAAATCAGTATGAAAGTCCATCTTTACACTGTTTTAGATCTACCTAATGATATATGTATGGACCATACCAGGATGCCGCCATGTTGAAATTATAGAAAAATTTTAGGTGGATGAATCAAGTACAGAATAACTACTACCCTTTAACAAACATCTTTCTATGTTTTTCTGGGTATTCGGAACCCATGCACGGCCCATGCATGATACTGATGACTACGAATAACTATACTTGAACACCTTTTTGGATCAGAGATGTCGATTCAATCTTAAAAATTATCCTGACCCGTTTTTCAACCAATTTTAGAAATCGTGCGTTCACAGTACTTCCAGCAGTAGTACTTGACATTGGCACAAACTCAGGCCATTGTCTAACAGTAGTTCGATGTTTTTATCAAGACCTGGCCACCATACATAACTTCTAGATAATTCTTTTATTTTCACAATTCCCGGATGCTTGTTGTCAAGTTCATCCAATACATATTTGCCAGAATTCGGATTTGCTTTTGTAAAAATGTCATCATTTTCTGCTACTTCAATAGATAATCTAGACAAAACATCTGCGTCTAAATGTTCAGAGGTTTCACGATATTCTATATTGTATTGAAAAGACATGAAAAAATATGCATAACTCTGTAATCTAGCAGCTGTCATAGCAGGTATGCACTTTCGGGGATGAAAATGTGAGTGGTTTATGATTCGTGATCAGGGTAAACTTTCTTCCATACAAATGCAGATAGAACTTTTCAATTCCCCAGACAATTGATAATGCCTCTTTTTCGATCTGGGAGTAATTTTTTCCTGCTTTCGAGAGTGTTCTCGATGCAAATGCAATAGGTCGTTCACTACCATCAGGCATGGCATGAGTTAACGAAGCACCAATTCCATAAGAAGATGCATCACAAGCAATTTTAACAGGCATATTTGGATCATGAAGGACTAAAATTTATTTAAAGCTATCAATTTTTTTGCACTCTCAAATGCATTTTCCCATTCTGGCATCCACTTCCACTGTTCGTCTTTTTGCAAAAGTCTGTTTAATGGATAAAATATATTCGAGAGATCGGGGCAAAACCGAGAATAAAATGTTTCAAGCGCTGTAAAAGTTCTCACTTGTGTTGTATTTGTCGCCTCGGAGCATTCAGTATGGCACTAGTTTTTCGCTCATATGCAAACCATCTTCATCGACATCATGACTCATTATTGTTATTTTATCTACCATAAACTTGCATTTCTCCAAATTTAGGCGTAACCCGTGCTCATTTAATCGTTTTAACAACATAGCCAAATTATTCAAATGCTCCTCATTTACCAGTTACGATTATATCATCATAAATACGCATTACTCCTGGCAAACTTTGAATCACTTGGTCAATGGTTCACTGCCATGTCGCTGGGGCGCTAGCTATCCGAAATGCCATTCGATTATGCAAACATACACGTACTTCTCCATTTTTCTTTGGAATATTAACAATGGGAGATGCTCAATCACTTTGATCCACTTTTGATATTGTGCCGTTAGCTTCTAGCCTTTTTAATTCTTCTTCGACTTTGGGTTTTACTGCCAATGGCACAAGACGAAGCTTGTGAAATATTGGTTTGGCATTTTTATCATAATCAAGTTTAACTTTGAAATTTTTCAATTTCCCAAGTGTCTTTTCAAACACTTGCTTATTTTCTTCCATAATTTCATTCAATCTGAATTTCACATTATCATCAAGTTCTACTTTGAAAATACTTTTCCAATTAAGGTTAATTGCAGATAACCAATCACGGCCAAACAGAGTATTTTCTTTGTGGCGCACTACAAACAACTGAAGTATTTTGGCTTGATTTTCATATTCAACATTTACTTGCAATGTGCCTAAAGTTGAAATTTTCTCACCAGTATATGTTCTAAGGTGCGTTTCTGTTGGCTGAAGTTTAATGTGAGAAAACAATCTTTTTACTCACTTTCTGTCAGCAATGTAACTGCAGCTTCAGTATCAAGTTCCATCTTGACGCTTTTCCCCTCTATACTAGGAGTTACCCAAATAACTTCAGCTGCACCTTTCTTCTTCACATCTCCCACACAAATGTGAGCAAGACCATCATCTTCTTTACCAGTATTTTCACTTTTTCCCGCGCTCTGCACAGATCTCTGTTGTCCATAATTTCCTTGGCCCTTGGAGCATGACATGCATCTGCACGTGCTACGAATATGCCCGGTTTTTCCACACCATGGCATTTAGCATTTTTAAATTTGCAATCATTAGGTACATGTCCCTTTTTCGGTTTTACCACATCTGTGGCATTTTCGCCATGTCGGATTCACATGCCTAGTATACCGGATACTTTTCTCTTGTATAATATCAGGTTACGCTTTATTTCACTAGAATTTTTATCCGCTTCTTCTATCGAAGTTGCAATTTGTACAGCTTTGCTAAAATTCAACTCATCAACTTTCTCAGTCAGTATAAACGCTTTTGAATATGTGCTTTCTGCAAACCGCACAGCAATCTATCACGTAGAGCATCATCCAAATTATCATCGAATTTGCAATTCTGAGACAAAGATCTCAAAGATGCGACATAATCTTGTATAGGTTCACCATTCAGTCACAATTATGAAATTTGAGGCGCTCAGCAATGACAAGAGGCTTTGGTGACAATTGGTCACTGAGAACTTTTACTATTTTAACATAACTTTTTGTTGCGGGTTTTGCGGGAGTCAAAAGATCTTTAGGCAATTTGTTAGTTTTTGCACCCACACAGCTTAGAAGGACTGATACCCTTTTCTCTTCACCTATGTCGTTTGCAGCAAAGTATAGTTCTGGTTCAAGTCTCTCAACATAAGAATTCCATTCTTCACTCTTGACATCAAATTTGCGAAATATTTCCTATTTTAGCCATTAAAAATATTGTTTGCTGCCTTTTAAGTGTAATGTCAGCAGAAACTCCGTTCCTTTTTAAAAAAACACTTCGATGTCGCCCGATTAAGTGTTCAGAACCACAGTCTAGGCTAACCAAGTTAGGCTAATTATTTTACCTGTACTGTGTATAAAGCTAGCAGACACTTCCAGCAGACAGTTACCGATTTTTCAATTACTATATCCGCCTTACCCTAATCATAAATATTCATTCAAAATAGCGAAATATTTGTTTGTCACGATATTTTTTCGACTAGCGTGTTCAAACCATACTCTTACGCCGAGGGAAAAAATTTAAAGAAATCCTACCGTGCGGATCATGGGGAAATTCCTGAAAAATGGCAACATATCTTTAATAAGGGCGTCATTAATTAACGAAAAAATTATTTGTCACGCTATTCCTTTATACAGTATATTCAAAATTTATTTCTATACCTATGAAAAAAATTCTACCGCGCGGATCATGGGGAAATTCCCCTCCCTTTTCACGAAAATATGGAAAAATGACAAACTATCCCTAATAAGGACGTCATCAAGTGATGAAAAAAATATTTGTCACGCTATTCCTTTTTACAGTATGTTCATAAAATATTTCTACACCCATGGGAAAAATGAAAAAATGTGAAGAAATTCTACTGTGCGGATCATGGGGAAATTCCCTTCCCGTTTCATGAAAAAGTGTAAGAAAGGCAAAATGTTTTCACTGAGGACGTATTTCTACACCTATGAAATTTTTTAAAGAAATTCTACCGTTCGGATCATGAGGAAATTCCCCTCCCTTTTCATGAAATAAATACAAAAATGACTGAATATCTTAAAAAAGACGTCTTTCATAGCCAGGAAAATTGTTAGTTACTCTTTTCCTTTTAACAGTAGTTCGAAATATGATTTTCCACCTATGAAAAAATTAGAGACGTTCAACCGTGCAGGTTGTGGGGAATCCCTTAACCAAATTGAGAATGTTTAATCTAAATAAAGCCTAATTAATATATAAGTGGCAAATTAATGGTTCTCTGTCCCTATTCTATTCCACAGATTATGCTGAACATACTTTGGAAAAAATAGCAGAGCAATATTGATATATTGTTCCGAGTATAATTTGAAGAACATTGAAAACAATAAGGCTACTTTTTAGAAACATGAAATTTCAATTGTAGCACGTCTCTAATGTTTTGATACACAAGCTGGACACTTCCATACTATATCGACAATATCTGCAACATCGCCATCGTAGCAGCTTGCGTGGTACCATTTCGGACACATATCGCATCCAACCTAAAATAATAATATAAGATATAATGAAATCTATAGCAAACTGGGTTCGTTATAGAAAGCTTAATATCTCACCTATTCTCCGGGAGTTTTTTCCCCACAATACCTGCAGTATGATGTCAGACAATCTAGAATTTCAAAAAAAGAAGATATGTAAATCCCATCAGGCCCATCATTTATAGGAAAGATTATTTGTTACATTCAAGCCCCTGGAAGCTCCATTTTTTAGCACGCACGTACTAACCCGTGAGGTGCTTTTTCTTTAAATTAAGTTCGAAGGCTTAGCTGCTACAAAACATCTCGTATTATCGGGTGATATGATTAAACAATTTCAATATGGAGTTGATTCTTTAAAATCAAATACTTTACCGGAATCAGTAAAACATTGAAAGAATCAGTTTTCCCAATACGACCTAATCAAACAATTCGATCATTCTGTACCGGAATTTCTTATGTTCCAATGGCAAATTTTCCTTCGCTCATCTTCCGGGGCATCCATCGATTCTGCCACACCTAGAATTAGCATTGCAATCTGAAAAAGGGCTAGAGTTTAAACAGAAGTACAGCTACTGTGCATTTATAAAAAAAACATTATACATCACATACATGAACGTTAAAATGTTCGACAATGTATTCTAGTGATTTTTGATTTGAAGACTTGGAAATTAGCCCCTAAACGATGGAAATATTGCAGATCCGAAAACAAATTTTGTATTTCGAAATCCAAACAAAACGCAAACAAAAAAAAATTTTATTACTGGAAAGGCTTGCTCGTACTACGTGGTGTGGCTCCATTCCAGAAATATTTCAGGGAAATAGGTTCGCCATACCTGTGCTCTCTTGTCCAACCGGAAGAAAATCGTGGAGAGGTGAAATACACTTTCGGCTAACCTTCGTCCTTTCAAAGTTGAAACTACACAATGTAAATAAAAGTTCGACGGGAGAGGTTTTTACGGACATAGACTCTGTTTCACCGGTTTGTGTTCGACCCAATCACACTGATTTCATTTGTTTTTGAAAAATGTAAATAATTTTTCTCAAACTTTCTAAGATTTTATATTAATTGAAAATGCTGCTATGTTTTTTGGGGATATTCTTATGATGCCTAAAAAACTTACTCTGAACAAGCATATTTTAAAAAACTATAGTATGGGGTACATATTTTTGTCAGAAAATCCGATGACAACAGTATTAACTTTGAACTACATAACTTATCGCATTTGAAGCAAACAAGTTAAGACGCATTCATTAGGGAGGTTACAAAAAAAGTTCTCTGTTAGCCTTCCCAATACAAAAAATAAAAAATAAATAAAACTAGAACTGTGTACACAGTACTGCGAAGGCTTTCGCCTCACCATGATAAACACTGTCATCACTGGATCTTCCATGAGCACTCATATATTTTTAAGAGATGTCATGCAGCACACAGACTTCTGGATCGAGATTCTAGCTGACAAACCAAGTTAAACAAAAAACAAAAATCACCTTTCATGATATTGAATCAGGCCATGCATACTTCCGCTATATTCCAAGGAAATTACTTATACACCATGGACTGAATCAAATCAGTCTCAAACCATATCTTTACATGGTTTTAGCTCAAGTCAATGACATATTTATGCGCTATACATTGAACAGACATGATGTGGAGTCTTGGGATTGCAATTGAAATATTTAATTCAGAACTATGCCAAATCAGTTGCAAAGCATATATTTACAATGTTTTTGGTCGACCCAATGATATATGTATGGCCCATGCATGGGACAGACAAGGTATGGAGTCTTGAGATTATATTTGAGTTAGTCATCCCAGGACTGTGTAAAACCGGTATTAAAGCTCATCTTTACACTCTTTTTAATCTATCCAATTACATGTATTGGCCATACTTTGAAAAGACAAGCTATGGTGTCTTGGTATTGTATTAGGGTTATCTCAAAACTTTGTCAAATCAGTGTCAAAGTCCATCTGCACACTTTTTTTATCTAAACAATGATATATGTATGGGCCATGCATGGACCAGACCAGTTATGCCTCTTGAAAATATTTTGGGGTTATTTATCTCACAACAGTGCCAAATTAGGATATCATTTTTTTTATCCTGCGAGAGAGGAAAGTCGAGAATATAGCTGACCCATATGGCGAACCACGACCGTCCTACGCAAGAAACTTCGCTAATAAACGCGTTTATGAGCTCCCAAATGCATTCGGAGTTTCGTGAAGTGCTCGCATAAAGTCGCTAGAAGTGACGTTTTGGTATAGGTGTATGTGTGACGTAATCTTGCCATGAAATCGGAAAAATATAACTAATCACAAAGCCGAAAACAATATCAAAACTCTCAGTACAATTTACCGCAGGCAAGGATACAACGTAGCATTGCGATGCGCATGGAAGTAATTGCCAACAACCGTATTATCTTTATTCAGCTTCATCATTGAGTTGACAGGAACTTTTATTCTGATAGCTTATCTTGCAGCATCTTAAAAATTTATAAAACTGTTCAGCAAACTGTGGAACGAAAATCCCTGCTTGTAAAAAATCCCATTTCATACATAAGCATTCGATTTTCTTTTTCAAGTCTGAAGAATATTAATCTGCACTCAAAATGAATTAGTTGATGGGACTATAGGGGTAGAAGTATTAACGTGCTGTTGTAGATTTTCCCAAGCTTGTCCCATTAATAAAAAAAACGTTTAAAGATGAACAATCTTTATTGCAAGAACTCGCATACATTTGAATACATTGACGTTGAAACTACAAACATCTTCTAACGGCATTCTAGTTTGTAGCTCTCAGTAAGAGCCGATGCAACTTCTACATTATGACTATTTAGTCTATTTTAAGCTTCATATAAGATGCTAGCTTTTATAAAGTCAAAGGCATGAGAAGAAATTCTATATATACGGTGACAATGAAGGGCAATATGGTGACGCGTGAAAGTTAAATAGCGAGAATGACATTACGCCATTCGCAGCAAATTTCCACCCGCCCTCCCTTTTTATGTGAAGTTTTGACTAAAAACATACTATTGCCGAATCAAAATTGATCAGGTAACCTCAATGCATAGCAAAGGTCAGAATAGTGAGTCGTAAGACTTTCATGGCATTTTGCGCCATGATTTATAGCTCATTTTCGCTCGTACAAGGAATATTCGTTCTTTGGTAGAATCTGGTGAATAAATAGATGTCGATTTCGCGACATCATTTTTTTATGTAAAATAGATAGAATTATTCAACTCTATCTATTTCTAATAAGGCGAATTTTCTTCGCTTGTTTGCTGTTACTAATGCTTTGAAGTACCGCGAGTTTCGAACTTTTCTCTGTCTGTTCGATCGTTGCGTGCCGTTTTCAGTAATCAATCTTTTTTGCAATTATGATGCATTAACTGGATATATTTAATTCACCGATTTGCACATCAAATCTATGCGTGTTCGTGCTATATTTATCTTTCGATGTTTTATTAATAGGACGAGTGACAAACGTCAACACTTGTTATGAGAGTCCCTGCATAGTCCTAAAAAATATATACGCCATTCAGAATTTTGCATACACTGTGACAAAAAATCCAACAATATAACTGGTTTTTGACAGTAGTTATACTTGACGGTATTGAAAAAAATCGAAATCAACTCTTTGGGCCAATTATGCGCCTTCGCTCCAACACCCCATAATTGGCATAAATCTCATCAACATGGCGTGTTTTAACTTTGGAAATATGCAATTCGTTTGAAATGGTTCATCACGTCCTTAATAAGGATATTTTGTCATTTTTGCTTTTTTCATAAAAAGGGAGGGGACTTTTCCCAAGATCCATCCGCACGGTGAAATTTCTTCAAATTTTTTTAATAGGTGTAGAAATATTTTATGAACATACTGTATAAAGGAATAGCGTAACAAATATTTTTTTCGTTAATTAAAGACGCCCTTATTAAAAATATTTTGCCATTTTTCACATTTCCCAATGATCCGCATGGTAGAATTTTTTAAAAAAATTTTCATAGGCATAGAAATATATTTTGAATATACTGTATAAAGGAATAGCGTGACAAATAATTTATTCGTTAATTTATGACGCACTTGTAAAAGATATTTTGCCATTTTTCACTTTTTCGTGAAAAGGGAGGGGAATTCTCCCATGATCCACACGGTAGAATTTCTTCAAATTTTTTTCATAGGTGTAGAGATATATTTTTAACTTACTGTACGAAGGAATAGCGTGACAAATAATTTATTAGTCAATTAATGATGTCTTTATTAAAGATTTTTAGCCTTTTTTGCACTTTTTCATGAAAGGGGAGGGGAATTTCCCTGTAATCCGCACGGTAGAATTTTTTTCCAATTTATTTCTTAGTTGTAGAAATATTTTATGAACATACTGTATAAAGGAATGGCGTGACAAATATTTTCATCACTCGATGACGCCCTTATTAAGGATAATTTGTCATTTTTCCATATTTTTGTGAAAAGGGGGGGGGGGGGGGAATTTCCCCATGATCCGCACGGTAGAATTTTTTTAAATTTTTTTCATAGGTATAGAAATATATTTTGAATATACTGTATAAAGGAATAGCGTGGCAAATAATTTTTTCGTTTATTAATAACGCCCTTATTAGAGATATTTTGCTAAGACAAATACACTTTGAGGCCATTAAAGACGACATCAGGCTGGTTGATGGACATCATCACCTACCGTTCCTGCGGAGACCAGTATGTTCTGATTTTCCGAATAATCGTCAATGTGTCAAAAGAAGAGCTTTTAATCGGTATTGTGGAAATATGAATGCTTTCATAACAAATGGATGGGTGTGTCGAATTCCTAACGTTGAATTTGTTACATCGATTGCCATTGTCTGGTATTGATCTCATCAACCTGTCATGTCTGAAACCAAACCTGGATACATGCGCTTGGTCTTTGATGGTGCGCGTCATTTGAATACTTCATCGAATGATCAATTACTTTCAGGACCAGATTGAGCAAACGGATTACTTGCCGTTTTATCGCGTTTTTTGGACAGATGGTAAACTGTCGAAAAAATTGGTTGATCACCAAGTTCACTGCTTCGGAAACACCTCCTCACCGCTTTGCGCAAATTATTCATTAAAGAAAACTGAGATGGACCGCGTGAGCAAATTTCCTCCTGAAATTAGCAAGAATATCGATGACAATTTACATGGTGATAATTTTTTCTTCAGAGCACAGAGGTTTAAGGCAAAAATCATCTCACTTAGTGGGCGAGTAACTCTGACGACATACTTTCATGTGTTCCCGAAGATTACAGAGCAAAATTCCAAGCAAACGTCACATTAGATTCAAATGAATGAGTTTTGGGCGTGAAATGGTTTGCTAATAAAGACCGTTTTGGATTTGATATCAGAATTAAACCGAAGCCCGCAAATAGGCGCGAAGTTCTATCGATAGTAAGTTACGTATTCGTTGCTTGGAAAATTGGATGGAAACTACTCGTAGGCCCTATTCACGAAATCCTCGACATACAACGAAAATAAGCGGCCCTAACGGGACCATTCCACCAATGTTTTATTATAGTATATACTCAAAAGTGGAAACATCAAGGTGGAATGAGTTTATTTCAACCACTTCTGTATCTCAGCATCTGGGATGAAATGGAATCCTTCATCCTGCGATTTAATCTATCAGATGGGTAGCTTACCTATAATTTTCCCCCAGATACCATGATATCAATGACACGGAAACAATGGAAAACTTTTGCAGGTAAAATATCCAAACCACGTTAGAAAACCCAACTAATATGCAGTTTTCACTAAGCACAAGCGAACGGTTAAACCGATTATTTCACGTACACCACCATGTGGTCGGTTTCGCTTGCTTCCATTTTTGTGCCTCCACTAATCTGCTTCCGCTGGTTTTAGTTTCGCTTTATAATAAAGTTATGAATCTGGGAAGATGTGGATTTTCCATATTTAAACAGAATATTCTGTGTTCCAAATTACCCAATCGATTTCCTAAAATGTATATGTAGCCTAAAATGTATGCTTTTCCAATTATCACTTTAATTTACTTTTTTTTAATAGTAGCAGGTGTGACGGTACTGGATTTTTGGTATATTCCTTGCTGTCTTGAGTTAATGTTACAGTGACGCTTCTCTATATTTCGGTCCATTCTGAACTAAGTTGAGCCATATAGCGGTTGAAGGTTCAAAGGTCACGACTTGAGATATTACCACGTTGCTGGTAAGCGACGTTTTTTTTCCGTCCCGCCGCCTTGGCGGAGGCAGGGTCGTCCGGTATCAGTTTCAGTCAATGTGTTAATGTTTATCTGTAGCCGTTGTTGCCGTTTCAATACATTTGCATCATCCTCGACGAACCTTATTGTGTGGTTTTTGCAGCACGCAGGAGTCTTCTGAAAGCGTTTTATAGGTTGCGCAGTCTATCGGACTGTGCTGGCGAGCACACTGTTATTTCTTAAAATCACCCCGCTGCACAGGCTTATGTCGCCCTTTGTGTTTTAGGCCAAATAAGTGTTGTACGTACAGCCTCTCATAATCATAATTCACGAAGGCATTAATACACCCCAGTAATTGTCATCATTATTAAATTGTTAGGATCATTAAACCCCCAACAGTAGTAAATACATTGTCCACCAATATTGCAAAAAATTGCATTTGGAATAATTATTGTAAAACCATTGTTTTGTATTGTGAATGTTTTTAATCAATCTATGTTACGATGGCTGTATCTCAAACACCAAAATAAAATCATTATAATAATTCATATGAGTAACAATAAAAAAGGTTGAATCAGTATTGTAATTTCGATATCTGGGACAATGAATCAAGTAATGCATGTAAGAATTTGCCACTCTTACTACGTTGTATTTAATTTGGCTCAAAAGATTTGGCACAAACACCATTGCCTATCATGAAAGGCGATCCTCATCCTATCAATTTTGTCTTCGGGGCATTTGTTTACTTTCATTCCTATTTCACCCATCTTTTGTTTTACTTTATTTTTTTTCTTTCTTTTATCGTTTCAACGTATTTTTTTCTCATGTACAGTTTCTCCAGTACTGTCAAATTTATTTTTCGCTTGTGTTTTAATTTATAGTGCGATTGTGTGTGTGTTTGTCGCCCCTTTATTTTTTTTTTTGTGAGGGACGGGGGTCCCGTATGATGTGTTTGGTTGAATTTGAAATATTTATATTTTTTTGAAGTAAGCAAACGTGTGTTACTTCCCTTCTAATGTTTCCTTGAAACTTATTTCGTGGCACGTTTTTAAACTTCTTTTTAAGTTTTGTTTGCTTTCCTGATAACTCTGTAACGGTATATCTTTATTTGTATCACCTTTTGTGTCAACAGAGGTGTTGAAATAAACTATGTCTATGTATTTATTCTGGGACGAATAAACATACATGCATTGTGACAAGAGATACCATCAGGCAAGAAAATTAAATAGTGAGCCCGTGGCAAGAACAAATATTTGAACATATATGCTTCGTAAAGCACACAACTCTCAGCTTATTGTGAGAAAATATATAAACTGTCAAATTTACATTCCACCAAAGCCCATTAATATTTTTAGGATACCTTGAACATTTATTTAAAGAACTGCATTCTTGCCGAAGTACAAAGCTCTCAACCAAGATAAACTCCTCACCTTAGGTGGACCCAATGATAGTCAATAATAAAACAAAGTATTTATTGGTCTGAGCTTTTGTTTGCGATATTTCTTAGTCTTGAATTATTTTAACATTTTCTATCAAAACGATGCGTGAAGACTACTATTCGGTTCTCATTTCATGAAAACTGAATCTTTGCTCTTAAAAAACGTTCGTCTTCTACAGGCAAATAGTCCTGATCAAAATATGGAGAAAAAAATCTGCGCTGCGCTAAGCAGACACCGAATATGCATTGTCACCTACTACATACTGAAAAATTTACTCACCATAAATCTTTTTTGCCTCCAACAAGCAATGTAAAATAATCTGCTATGCTTTCTTATCCACCTAACACGAAGCAGTATGGCAGTTTTCACCTACATAATTTCACCACAGTGCTTGAACAAAGGGTAAATGATAGAGGCCTATTCACTAAAATCAACCCTGGGGAATCCCCAATAAAAAGCAAAATACTAGTTATGCTTTTTTATTACTTCACAATATGTATGAAAGTTCAAGTATTCAGCTTTTTATTTCTGCTTTTGTTTTTAACATTAACTTCGGAATAATAATGAATTCCAGTTCTTTTCGACTTACTCTTTCTGTTCAATCGACGTTTCTGCAAATGTAAAATATCAGATTATCGGAAATTGTGTATAGAAATAGTAACAACATTACGCAACTTACTTCTTTAGATGTAAGCTTTTCCTTTGATGTAGGATTATCTGAAAAAAAAATGAATTTAACTAAATTATCCCATAAACAATTTTATGATTAAATTAGACGTCGAATTGACTATTGATTCGATGTGAAAATGCCTTGGTTTGCCTGTTTTTATAAAAGAATTAAGGCCCAAGACCTTGAAAACCTGGATTTAGAGAGGGTGTGACCGCCTACCATGAATGCCAATGGGACATTAACATCTAATAACAAATCCAAAGCATGCTTCACCAACTTTTAGGCGATAATCTGATGTAATGAATATTATCGATCACTGGGTGGTAATCTAATACCACATCGCAAAGCATGCTTGATCAAATTTTGGGCAAAGAAAATAAATCAGGATTCCGATAGATTCTATCGCATCATTTATGAAACCTCCAAAGCAAACATTTTGATATTGTTTGGCCTTTCAGTGATATTTCATTTTTTGCAAATCTCGTTGTGCCAGTTTTGAAATTATTACCAAGTTTTTTGTTCAATGTCACGCAAATTGGGGCAACTGATGTATTTTTTTGTTCTGTAAACTAACATAGTATCCTATGTTGTTTCACATAGAATTATATTGATTCGAAAATAATTCATTCAATGTTCGACATAAAATATTCGAAACTTGCATTCCTATTCAAGTAACCAAATAAACTTGGTTCATCCTTTGGATGTGCTATTGAATGTTGGAAGGCATATCACTCTAGTCTTGACTAACCCAAGAAATATTCAAATTA
>CAVMBJ020000025.1:10000-15000 GCA_963675895.2 Styela plicata
CCCCCCCCCCCCCCCCCCCCCCCCCCCCCCCCCCCCCCCCCCCCCCCCCCCCCCCCCCCCCCCCCCCCCCCCCCCCCCCCCCCCCCCCCCCCCCCCCCCCCCCCCCCCCCCCCCCCCCCCCCCCCCCCCCCCCCCCCCCCCCCCCCCCCCCCCCCCCCCCCCCCCCCCCCCCCCCCCCCCCCCCCCCCCCCCCCCCCCCCCCCCCCCCCCCCCCCCCCCCCCCCCCCCCCCCCCCCCCCCCCCCCCCCCCCCCCCCCCCCCCCCCCCCCCCCCCCCCCCCCCCCCCCCCCCCCCCCCCCCCCCCCCCCCCCCCCCCCCCCCCCCCCCCCCCCCCCCCCCCCCCCCCCCCCCCCCCCCCCCCCCCCCCCCCCCCCCCCCCCCCCCCCCCCCCCCCCCCCCCCCCCCCCCCCCCCCCCCCCCCCCCCCCCCCCCCCCCCCCCCCCCCCCCCCCCCCCCCCCCCCCCCCCCCCCCCCCCCCCCCCCCCCCCCCCCCCCCCCCCCCCCCCCCCCCCCCCCCCCCCCCCCCCCCCCCCCCCCCCCCCCCCCCCCCCCCCCCCCCCCCCCCCCCCCCCCCCCCCCCCCCCCCCCCCCCCCCCCCCCCCCCCCCCCCCCCCCCCCCCCCCCCCCCCCCCCCCCCCCCCCCCCCCCCCCCCCCCCCCCCCCCCCCCCCCCCCCCCCCCCCCCCCCCCCCCCCCCCCCCCCCCCCCCCCCCCCCCCCCCCCCCCCCCCCCCCCCCCCCCCCCCCCCCCCCCCCCCCCCCCCCCCCCCCCCCCCCCCCCCCCCCCCCCCCCCCCCCCCCCCCCCCCCCCCCCCCCCCCCCCCCCCCCCCCCCCCCCCCCCCCCCCCCCCCCCCCCCCCCCCCCCCCCCCCCCCCCCCCCCCCCCCCCCCCCCCCCCCCCCCCCCCCCCCCCCCCCCCCCCCCCCCCCCCCCCCCCCCCCCCCCCCCCCCCCCCCCCCCCCCCCCCCCCCCCCCCCCCCCCCCCCCCCCCCCCCCCCCCCCCCCCCCCCCCCCCCCCCCCCCCCCCCCCCCCCCCCCCCCCCCCCCCCCCCCCCCCCCCCCCCCCCCCCCCCCCCCCCCCCCCCCCCCCCCCCCCCCCCCCCCCCCCCCCCCCCCCCCCCCCCCCCCCCCCCCCCCCCCCCCCCCCCCCCCCCCCCCCCCCCCCCCCCCCCCCCCCCCCCCCCCCCCCCCCCCCCCCCCCCCCCCCCCCCCCCCCCCCCCCCCCCACCCCCCCCCCCCCCCCCCCCCCCCCCCCCCCCCCCCCCCCCCCCCCCCCCCCCCCCCCCCCCCCCCCCCCCCCCCCCCCCCCCCCCCCCCCCCCCCCCCCCCCCCCCCCCCCCCCCCCCCCCCCCCCCCCCCCCCCCCCCCCCCCCCCCCCCCCCCCCCCCCCCCCCCCCCCCCCCCCCCCCCCCCCCCCCCCCCCCCCCCCCCCCCCCCCCCCCCCCCCCCCCCCCCCCCCCCCCCCCCCCCCCCCCCCCCCCCCCCCCCCCCCCCCCCCCCCCCCCCCCCCCCCCCCCCCCCCCCCCCCCCCCCCCCCCCCCCCCCCCCCCCCCCCCCCCCCCCCCCCCCCCCCCCCCCCCCCCCCCCCCCCCCCCCCCCCCCCCCCCCCCCCCCCCCCCCCCCCCCCCCCCCCCCCCCCCCCCCCCCCCCCCCCCCCCCCCCCCCCCCCCCCCCCCCCCCCCCCCCCCCCCCCCCCCCCCCCCCCCCCCCCCCCCCCCCCCCCCCCCCCCCCCCCCCCCCCCCCCCCCCCCCCCCCCCCCCCCCCCCCCCCCCCCCCCCCCCCCCCCCCCCCCCCCCCCCCCCCCCCCCCCCCCCCCCCCCCCCCCCCCCCCCCCCCCCCCCCCCCCCCCCCCCCCCCCCCCCCCCCCCCCCCCCCCCCCCCCCCCCCCCCCCCCCCCCCCCCCCCCCCCCCCCCCCCCCCCCCCCCCCCCCCCCCCCCCCCCCCCCCCCCCCCCCCCCCCCCCCCCCCCCCCCCCCCCCCCCCCCCCCCCCCCCCCCCCCCCCCCCCCCCCCCCCCCCCCCCCCCCCCCCCCCCCCCCCCCCCCCCCCCCCCCCCCCCCCCCCCCCCCCCCCCCCCCCCCCCCCCCCCCCCCCCCCCCCCCCCCCCCCCCCCCCCCCCCCCCCCCCCCCCCCCCCCCCCCCCCCCCCCCCCCCCCCCCCCCCCCCCCCCCCCCCCCCCCCCCCCCCCCCCCCCCCCCCCCCCCCCCCCCCCCCCCCCCCCCCCCCCCCCCCCCCCCCCCCCCCCCCCCCCCCCCCCCCCCCCCCCCCCCCCCCCCCCCCCCCCCCCCCCCCCCCCCCCCCCCCCCCCCCCCCCCCCCCCCCCCCCCCCCCCCCCCCCCCCCCCCCCCCCCCCCCCCCCCCCCCCCCCCCCCCCCCCCCCCCCCCCCCCCCCCCCCCCCCCCCCCCCCCCCCCCCCCCCCCCCCCCCCCCCCCCCCCCCCCCCCCCCCCCCCCCCCCCCCCCCCCCCCCCCCCCCCCCCCCCCCCCCCCCCCCCCCCCCCCCCCCCCCCCCCCCCCCCCCCCCCCCCCCCCCCCCCCCCCCCCCCCCCCCCCCCCCCCCCCCCCCCCCCCCCCCCCCCCCCCCCCCCCCCCCCCCCCCCCCCCCCCCCCCCCCCCCCCCCCCCCCCCCCCCCCCCCCCCCCCCCCCCCCCCCCCCCCCCCCCCCCCCCCCCCCCCCCCCCCCCCCCCCCCCCCCCCCCCCCCCCCCCCCCCCCCCCCCCCCCCCCCCCCCCCCCCCCCCCCCCCCCCCCCCCCCCCCCCCCCCCCCCCCCCCCCCCCCCCCCCCCCCCCCCCCCCCCCCCCCCCCCCCCCCCCCCCCCCCCCCCCCCCCCCCCCCCCCCCCCCCCCCCCCCCCCCCCCCCCCCCCCCCCCCCCCCCCCCCCCCCCCCCCCCCCCCCCCCCCCCCCCCCCCCCCCCCCCCCCCCCCCCCCCCCCCCCCCCCCCCCCCCCCCCCCCCCCCCCCCCCCCCCCCCCCCCCCCCCCCCCCCCCCCCCCCCCCCCCCCCCCCCCCCCCCCCCCCCCCCCCCCCCCCCCCCCCCCCCCCCCCCCCCCCCCCCCCCCCCCCCCCCCCCCCCCCCCCCCCCCCCCCCCCCCCCCCCCCCCCCCCCCCCCCCCCCCCCCCCCCCCCCCCCCCCCCCCCCCCCCCCCCCCCCCCCCCCCCCCCCCCCCCCCCCCCCCCCCCCCCCCCCCCCCCCCCCCCCCCCCCCCCCCCCCCCCCCCCCCCCCCCCCCCCCCCCCCCCCCCCCCCCCCCCCCCCCCCCCCCCCCCCCCCCCCCCCCCCCCCCCCCCCCCCCCCCCCCCCCCCCCCCCCCCCCCCCCCCCCCCCCCCCCCCCCCCCCCCCCCCCCCCCCCCCCCCCCCCCCCCCCCCCCCCCCCCCCCCCCCCCCCCCCCCCCCCCCCCCCCCCCCCCCCCCCCCCCCCCCCCCCCCCCCCCCCCCCCCCCCCCCCCCCCCCCCCCCCCCCCCCCCCCCCCCCCCCCCCCCCCCCCCCCCCCCCCCCCCCCCCCCCCCCCCCCCCCCCCCCCCCCCCCCCCCCCCCCCCCCCCCCCCCCCCCCCCCCCCCCCCCCCCCCCCCCCCCCCCCCCCCCCCCCCCCCCCCCCCCCCCCCCCCCCCCCCCCCCCCCCCCCCCCCCCCCCCCCCCCCCCCCCCCCCCCCCCCCCCCCCCCCCCCCCCCCCCCCCCCCCCCCCCCCCCCCCCCCCCCCCCCCCCCCCCCCCCCCCCCCCCCCCCCCCCCCCCCCCCCCCCCCCCCCCCCCCCCCCCCCCCCCCCCCCCCCCCCCCCCCCCCCCCCCCCCCCCCCCCCCCCCCCCCCCCCCCCCCCCCCCCCCCCCCCCCCCCCCCCCCCCCCCCCCCCCCCCCCCCCCCCCCCCCCCCCCCCCCCCCCCCCCCCCCCCCCCCCCCCCCCCCCCCCCCCCCCCCCCCCCCCCCCCCCCCCCCCCCCCCCCCCCCCCCCCCCCCCCCCCCCCCCCCCCCCCCCCCCCCCCCCCCCCCCCCCCCCCCCCCCCCCCCCCCCCCCCCCCCCCCCCCCCCCCCCCCCCCCCCCCCCCCCCCCCCCCCCCCCCCCCCCCCCCCCCCCCCCCCCCCCCCCCCCCCCCCCCCCCCCCCCCCCCCCCCCCCCCCCCCCCCCCCCCCCCCCCCCCCCCCCCCCCCCCCCCCCCCCCCCCCCCCCCCCCCCCCCCCCCCCCCCCCCCCCCCCCCCCCCCCCCCCCCCCCCCCCCCCCCCCCCCCCCCCCCCCCCCCCCCCCCCCCCCCCCCCCCCCCCCCCCCCCCCCCCCCCCCCCCCCCCCCCCCCCCCCCCCCCCCCCCCCCCCCCCCCCCCCCCCCCCCCCCCCCCCCCCCCCCCCCCCCCCCCCCCCCCCCCCCCCCCCCCCCCCCCCCCCCCCCCCCCCCCCCCCCCCCCCCCCCCCCCCCCCCCCCCCCCCCCCCCCCCCCCCCCCCCCCCCCCCCCCCCCCCCCCCCCCCCCCCCCCCCCCCCCCCCCCCCCCCCCCCCCCCCCCCCCCCCCCCCCCCCCCCCCCCCCCCCCCCCCCCCCCCCCCCCCCCCCCCCCCCCCCCCCCCCCCCCCCCCCCCCCCCCCCCCCCCCCCCCCCCCCCCCCCCCCCCCCCCCCCCCCCCCCCCCCCCCCCCCCCCCCCCCCCCCCCCCCCCCCCCCCCCCCCCCCCCCCCCCCCCCCCCCCCCCCCCCCCCCCCCCCCCCCCCCCCCCCCCCCCCCCCCCCCCCCCCCCCCCCCCCCCCCCCCCCCCCCCCCCCCCCCCCCCCCCCCCCCCCCCCCCCCCCCCCCCCCCCCCCCCCCCCCCCCCCCCCCCCCCCCCCCCCCCCCCCCCCCCCCCCCCCCCCCCCCCCCCCCCCCCCCCCCCCCCCCCCCCCCCCCCCCCCCCCCCCCCCCCCCCCCCCCCCCCCCCCCCCCCCCCCCCCCCCCCCCCCCCCCCCCCCCCCCCCCCCCCCCCCCCCCCCCCCCCCCCCCCCCCCCCCCCCCCCCCCCCCCCCCCCCCCCCCCCCCCCCCCC